>VYZQ01035028.1:109843-130897 GCA_013400655.1 Mystacornis crossleyi | reverse complement strand
CCCAGAAAGATGCATAGAGACACATCCGATCTGCTTAAGGCCAAGTACCTTATCGCTGTACATCAACCACCAGCAGTCCAAAGAGCATCCCGGACACAGAGTACAGAGTGATCAGAGATGCTGCCAGTGCACCTCTGGGCAGGCACAGCCCAGGCCCGATGGCAGAGGGATGGTAGAGGCGGCCAAAACAGCACAAAATACCAGCAGGGGACTCAGAGAGAAAGCACAGTTAAGGGTTGAGTGCACGTCCACGCGTGATCCCTTTTGTGCACGTGGGGGCAGCACACGGCTGATGGCGCAAGTTGCTTTGTGCCGCACCTGCTGCAGGGCTCTCACAGCCACAGAGCTGGGGGGAAACTCCCGTTATATACTCAAGGGACAGACCAGAAAGCACATTTTTAATTGCCGCCAGAAAACGTTTAACCCAGCCTGGGAGGTTGAAGAGGCAGATGCATATTGTCTTCCCATCCCCTCTGAGTTCAGCAACAATCTAGTGCCAATGTCCTTCCCCACTGCACAGCCTTAAGAGTTCCCAGGGACCAAGGGGCTCTGCCCGAGCTGAAGTTCAGCTAGCAAACAAGGTCCACTCTCCCACAGAGAATGAGCACGCAGGGCAGCCAAGAGCAGGAGGAACCAACAAGTGTCAGATCATTTGTAGCTCTCAGCCTTCCCTTCTCAGCAATTACAGATTTACACAGACTGCTTCTTCTGCCCCAAAAGAGCAGAAGTCACTTGTCAGAGCACCCTAAAGTCCAGTTACAACCCAATTAACGTCCTCACTACTGCCCCTGCTCAAGACAAGGTAGACCTTCACGGCGACACGCCAACTTGACATCCACCGACCCTGAGTGAGGGAATTTAATTACCCTCACAGCACATGGATGCTTCTGTTTTGTGAGTGGTATGATCGATGGAATCGACTGCAGGATCTCTAAGAGGCATTTTGAATCCTCAGTCTGGACAGTGGGGGAACAACCAGGAGCAACCCAATGGGACCCAAGGATCACACTGCTTACAAGCAAAGTGAATTCCAAAGAAAGAAGCATATTAAAAGTTATGTGGTGCTATAACCTTCAGTACAAGAAATCTTGCTGAAACTTTTAATCATGCAGAACAAAAAAAAAAGTAATTCAGAATTTCCTTCTGAATGTGCTAGAGACTAATTAAACAGAGACAGCCTGGTCCAAGCCTTAAGTAATGCTTCACGGCACGTGGAGAATATAGATTCACTTTAATTTTATTAAATAGTTACTTGAATCAGGTGACAGAAGAAGAGGCTTTACCTGGGGATAAAAGCTCAGCTATTTTTTCCTCCAGCAAAACACTGCTGTAAGGATTCCAGCCTGGGAAAAAACCCCTATGCTACAGTAAATGCAGAAATGCTCCCAGAGATTCATAAGTACACACTGCAGGCACTCAGAGTAGATGTGACCACTACATATTACGGTGGCAATTCCATGGTACTTGCATTCACTTTAGTATAGCAGATTATGGAACATGTGCCTAAACAGGAGAGAATACAGACAGACTGAAAGGGTTAGGAAAACATTAATGAGTAGGAAAGGTTAAAATACTTTTTTGTTTAGTCAAAGAAAGAACAGATGAAAGATGATAATAGGTTTCCAAAGTATAAAAATTGTGCTTTTAGACACCAAGAGATTGTATGTGACCCTTTCTCCACACACTACCATGAATGCAATTTTCAATAGAGAAGATTGAATTAAGTAATAGGAGCCCTTCCAGCTGTAGGTATAATTACCTAGTAGAACCCAAAGGATCGCGGTATCCTCCGCGTTGGAGGAGCTTAAGTTAGAAACTCATCTGTCAAGAGTTTAGGTGCAGATCCTGCCTAAAAGCTGGTGACGTACAGGATGACCTCCTGAAGGGCACTCCAGGCTTGCCTTTCAGCCGCGCTTCGCATCTCGGAAACGTCAAACAGACAATTACCGCTCGGCTCCTTACTGCCCCCATCCAGCGATCCGGCCTCTCGCGCGGCCCAGCTGCGGCGGCACGTCAGCCCCCGGGAGCCCGCGCGCCGGCTCGGAACCGCCCGTTCCGCTCGCGCCGCTGCGCTCCCTGCCGCCGGCATTCGGCCCCCCTGCCCCCGGCCCGCGCGGCAGCGCGCGGCCGGATCCCCGTGGGCAGCGGCGCGGGGCGGGGGGGCGTCGGGGCAACCGATGAACAGGGGATGGCACACGGGGCGCTGCTCCCCGCGACCCTGTACCCGAGGGCGTAGGGAAAGGGTTAAATAGCTTTTAAAACCACAAAAACTGCGGGAGTAAAATTAACCTTCATCGAGAATTACTCGCAGGGTATATTGCACCGGACGTGCCCGCTGCTGTGCCGGGAGCCCCTCAGAGCTGCGACCTGTGGCGCGCGGGGGACCTCTGGGTGGGCGGCGGGAGCTGCGCGCCCCCTGGTGGCCGCGACCGGCACCGGCCGGATCGCGCGCGAGACCCGCCGCGCGGAAGGGCACGAGCACCAGCACGAGCCCGGGAATGCGACAGCGCACGAGACACGGACACGCGCCAAGGCACGTGTCTCCTTGAGCGAGACACAGCACGCGACAGGGCGCGAGACCGGCCACGAGAGCCGGCCGCGCGATATGGCACGCGGCAGGGCGCGAGACAACACGCGAGCTTCGGCCACGCGACAGGGCACGCGTAGCTGCGCGAGACGCGGGCACGTGCGCCTGCGCGAGACATAGCACGCGACAGTCGGCCGCGCGACAGGGCACGCGCACTTGCTCGAGAGATACCACGCGAAACAGCACGCGCACGTGCGCGAGACCCGGGCACGTGAGAGAGCACGTGCCCCTGCGCGAGACGTAGCACGCGAGCTTCCGCCGCGCGACGGAGCGCGCGCGCTTGCGCGAGAGATACCACGTGACAGGGCACGAGGCCCGTGCACGCGACAGGGCGCGTGCACCTGCGCGAGATCCATGCACGCGACAGGTCACGGGGCCTTGCGCGAGGTATAGCGCGCGACAGGGCACGCGCACCTGCACGAGAGATAGCACTTGACAGCGCGCGAGGCGCGGGCACGCGATAAGGCACGCGCACCGGCGCGAGACCGAGGCACCAACAGAGCGCGGGCCGGGCCGCGCGCTGTCGGCACAAGCGCAGTGGCGGCGGTGGCACGGGACAGCGCCCAACCGGCACAGCGCGGGACCCGCCGCGCGACAGGGCGCGAGCGAGGCCGGAGCGGCTGAAGCGGGAAAGCCGCAGTGGCTCCCAGCACGAACCAACACCGACCGCCGGACGCGGAACAAAGCCGGCAGCGTCCCAAGGGCGGAGGAGGTGGTCAAAGAGCAAACGGTCCCGTGAACCGCCCCCGCCCCAAACCACGGCGGAGGGGAAGACACCCTAGAGCCGGCTGTGCCGAGTTCGAATCCCGACGAGGGCGAAGAGGAGGTCAGAAGCGAAGCAGAACGGGCTGTGAGTGTAGAGGAGCAGAGGAAGGGGAAGATGGTTTGTAGGAACGCATAGAGGCAAACGTGGGATGGCTTCAACTCACACCCAGAAAAGGAGAATTCGTTTGATTTTTAGGCTGCGGCTGTAGCCCCAGCGGGGGTTGCGGTGTCCTGAGCTGCTGCTGCCGCACCCCGTGACAGAGTGGCACCGAACGTGACAGACACACCACAACACCCCGCTCCCTTGCCCCGCCCGTCCTTTCCCATTGGGAACCAACAGCCCAGTTCCTCCTCCCACTCCCAGACTCGTGGAAGCGTGATTTTCAAACCATATCCTGCTGCCGTAAACCTTTAATTTAACAAACTAAAATATTACAAGATATTATTATAATCTACTGGGAGCTCTTGCGGTGAAGTGATTTTGACAATATGAGAACACAAGAAAAGCTCATGTAGCTAAGTAGAAACCACATAGTCAAAAATGAACATTTTAATCTGAAGCTTCAACTCTATTTTTAATTTATCTCTTACAATAATTTAAATTCATCTTAGGCTCGTTTCTCATTTTCATTTAAAAGTTACACACATTTGAAAGCCGTCAGGTGCTTGCTTCTGCTCTAGAAACATTCCCACATTTGCCCGTGCGTTCTCCTCAGCAAAAATTAGCACTGTTCACCTTCTTCACTGAAGCTCTCCACGCTGGAGTGTGAGAGGGGGAAAGTTTCAGCAGGTTGGTGTTCCTGCCACACGCTCCAAGGTCACATTGCAGAGAGTCAGTGATGTTACAGCTCCTTGTTCTCCATTAAGGACTGCCGTGGGGCTGGAGGCATTTTAACATCATAATCATCATATCCATGAGTGAGTACAGCTCCCTGCAATTTAATTTACTGTTTAAACAAGCACTAACCTCATACAACATTTGCCCTCCAATTACTCTAGAGGTAGTTCAGTGACACCAACTTCCTCAGTGAGATTCAAGGACAGCAGAATAAAGCAGTACAAAAAGTTCTATTGATTTCCAAATCCCAACCACAGGAAGTCACTTAACTGAGGAAATAGTGACCCGTTAACTAGCCCTACCTGGAGAGAAAGGAACATACACACCCCAAAAAAACCCAAACACCAAACTCATGTCTGACAGTGGGAACTGCACGTTTACTAACCAAAGTCCCACCAATATCAGGATGACAGAGAACAGGCAGAGCTATCTTGGCATCAAGTGCCCTACAGCATTCTTGAAGTTTTACATAAATGAGAAAACAGGTGTCAACTTTTTACAACTTACGAGACCTCAGCATTTTTTAACAGACGTGCTGATTCCTGCAGAGCAGATTGAAGTCCCATTACAAGAGTCTTTCTTCTCTTCTTTACATTTAGTATCTCCTTCAGAAATCATCCTAGGTCTCCAGAAGTCCATGGATCGCCAGTTAAATACTTTCTCAGACACAAGTACACGCTTCAGAGCCTAGAAAACCTAGCACAACCGGGCAGGCAGCCAGAGTCTGTCTTCAGACTTTTTTTTTGACTGGCATGACTTAACAGCATCTCTTTTATTTATTTATATGAGGTACTCTTGTGACAGAATGGGGAGGATATACACAGAGATGTTAAGTATCTGTTCAGCTCTTCCCAATCATCTGTATCATGTTGGCACAGCACCTCGGAGAAAGCACTGGAGCCTGTCTGTTTGCATCCTTGGCTAGGAGTGGATTGCCAGTCAGGGTAGAACACACCACCAGTATATTCCTGTGTTCCTCAGAGGTGATGCTCGGGGGATGCTGTACTGTGATCCTATAAAGAAATCCTTGTGATGTCATGCATGCTACTCATTTATATTTGAATTACTGCATCAGTATTTATGCCTGAATATGAAATGCAGGCAGATGTATATAGTACTTACCAGAGTACTTCCTTCCTGAGGAGAGGTATAAACAGATAAGTGACTGAAACCATTCAAAAGCTCACACACATCTCTTAGGCTGCTCACTTAAGGCCCGTGCTGTGAGAAGTAAGCGTGCAGACTGGAGTGCACACGCATCATTCTAACTCGAGTCCAGTCTGTGCTTGTGCTCACTCCAGTGCCCTGCAGAATTCTTCCTTCTCCTGCTTCACAGGCACCTATTGAAACTATGTACAAACTCTCACGTGACAAGCAACTGGGAGGGAAGGAAGGGACAGACAAACCAGGTTACTCTGTGTTCTTCACAATACAGAACAGCAGCTGGTGGATGTTTTTTCCCCACCCAGACAGAATAATTGCTGTGATGTAATTAAAATATTACTTCCCACATATGAAGCAAGCAAGTATGAGTTGGGAAGAGAGCACTGCAGAAAGATGACAACAGTAGAACGATGTGCAAGATTATGGGAAATCCTTCTTGAACAAATTGGGAGGAAAGCAGCCCAGAGGTGTGTGAACTCTGGAAGAAGCAAGTGTGTTGCAGGGAGAAACACGGTTTCTCACTCTCTGCCGTAACACCTCATAGTAGGGAGACTGAAGCAACCAAGGGAAAAAAAATGCTATTTAGCATGATGTGAAATTAATGCTGTACTCATTTTTCTCTTTGTTTTCAGTTTTGTAATTAGCAGTTCATTGTGTGCTCTGCTAGAATCGCAGTGTTTCATTTTCAGCACAGTGTTAAGAGTGACTCAGGCAAGCAGCACCTCTAAATAGCAGAGTGCTACAGACAAACTCCTGGGTGCTCAGGGGCACCAGGCCATACTGCCCCATGCCACTGATGGTGTCAAGTGTGCAGACACAGATAGGTTTTCCTCTGCTGGGTGTTAGCCAACACCCTCTTCTCCTCCAGCCTTTGAGAAGGAGTGACACAGCTCCCAGCCTCCTGTCACCACAGATACCTTGCCTGCGATCTAATTTTCAGGAAGCAAACAAAAGCTAACTTTGCCTTCCTCTGAGTAAAGAATGGGGTGTGATGCACACATACACATTAAATACCTTGTTTAAAATCCGATCTTTTGCCACAAGAATACTTTGATGACATTGCGTGTCAGACACCACCACCATAAATTGCTTCCTCTGTATCCTGAGGAACATTTGCCCCCAGTTTTCAGGCAGGCAGCCTGTCCCTCTGTTATCAGTCTGCTCCAAAGCTTCAAGATAGTGATAGAAAGAGGAAAAAACCCAACAAAAACCAACACCTCTAAGTCTCCCACGCTGATTTTAGTACACATTATGCAAGCTGGTAGACTAGGCTTCTGTACCAGAGGAGATTAACCAGGATCTGCAGTAGCACAGACAAGGATGTGCATGTGTTCTGCTGCCTATAAATAGGCTCTCCACTTAACAAAAAGACAACCCAAACAGCCAGCTGTTAACAACTAGACCACAGAGTCTAGGCAGCAATTGCTCCTTGCTGAATAAATCTGTGCAACCTACTCATGCTTCAATTGGCAAATGATGTACAGATTAATGTTTGATGAGAGGTGATAACATTAACATGATCTCTGAAGAGGCAGGAGTGAAACACGCCAAGCATGAAAACAATCTTTGAACTGCTTCTCAGCGGGGCTGTGAGTGGGGCTCTCCAGAAGTGAGCATTTTTAACTCAGAGCTTGCCACTGGCAGGTTTGGCAACAACAGTGAGGACTGGCAGAGAGGAAGGCCACTCCCACACGTAGCAGATTAGTCTTTGGTGTGAGGCTTACCTCTCTCACAGGTTTCTTTGGTGATCAGTTGCCCAGCTCCGTACGAGACATTCAGCAGTACCCTGGAATAGCTAGAGGAGTATTCCAAGGATGAATGTACTACAGACAGGACAAGCTAAACTCTTCTCCTAGCCCTAGATACGGTCACGTCAGGGCAGACTTGGGTCAGGGAACTGGAATGCAGACAAAAAGTTGGCATTCCGCTAAGCTCAGCTGAGTCTGACAGTTTTACAGGAACCAGCCCTCAAAGCTGTACTGCAGGTACTCTGCAACGAAAGTGAGAGTTTGATTGGGTCATGGGAGAGCCAGTGTTTCTGGAAAACTGTTTCTCCTTGGTGCAGACTACTTGGCAGCAGTCCAGAACCTTAGTGCCATTCCAAGTCTCATGTGCTGACCCGACTGTAAGGCAGGACAGAGATTCACAAGGCCAACCTGGTTTGATTTCCTAATTTAAAAAAACACCATACCTCCAAAACCCAAAGAAACAACAACCACCCCCAACCCCAAACAAAACAAAACAAAACCAACCCTACCCTTTTCCTTCAGTAAAACATCTGAATCCTGTCTTAAGGCTGATTTTGATAATCATTTGGTCCAAAAGGCTAAGCAAGGTGACCTCCGCACCACCAGGCTGGGGCCCCCTCATACAGAACACAGCCCTTCTGCCAAGGCTGTGCCATGACAAACTGGTGGTTGACACACATGGACTTCATTTCAGTTCTGCAGCTGAGCTGGAGTTGAAGCTGCTGATTCGTCTGGCTTGTATCACCCGTGCCAGAATGCCTGTACCCCTGGCAGGCACATCCACTCGTACGTGTTTGAACCAGGCACACAACAGAGGTCCCCTCATCACATGAAACAGCAGCTTTGACACCAGAATATCCATGTAAATAAAATACAGCATAACCCTACCCATGTCTTGCTCTTCCTTTTTTCTTCTTCTTTTTTTTTTTTTAAATTAGGGTGAGTAACAAGAAGGAAGATCTTTACAGCTTAGTTATTTAAGCCCTGAGATATTTTCCATTAAGCATGCCAATATGGATTCCAGATTCAGGCCAGGCTTAGACTGAAACAACTTCCCAGACTTCAGAAGCAAGATTCTGCTTTAGGTAAGCAAAGCAGAATTATG
Organism: Mystacornis crossleyi; assembly: GCA_013400655.1. Classification (NCBI taxonomy): domain Eukaryota; kingdom Metazoa; phylum Chordata; class Aves; order Passeriformes; family Timaliidae; genus Mystacornis; species Mystacornis crossleyi. Next base: position 122,690 of record VYZQ01035028.1, on the reverse strand, counting down.
CTGAGCATTTGGAGACAGCGGCTATTACAGAAACAAACCAAAAAATTCATACACATCCAGAATGACCTGAGAAAAAGCTTAAAATTCCCTTAAATAGGCACTGCTGAATTTCACCACGGTAAATCCAAATTGCACCCTCTTCCTTCACCTTGCTTTCAGCCAGAGGTTACTGTTCCTGTAACAGGGATGGAAAAATACTGCTCTTTTATGTAGTCTTCACAGGCAGCTTATGACAAGAATATAAGGCCATATACAAGAATATAAGGCTGCAAAGGATTACAGCAAACCCTGCCAGTTCTTACTTGTCAGAGCTCTTAGAGAAAACTACTAAGGCCACACTTTGAAATTTATTCTAGCATTATTATTTTAAAGGCTGTCAAAGTTTATGAAGGACAGAGTGCTGCTTACTCTTTCACCACCCAGCATGGGCACCCTCTAACTAAGGGCAAACTGTGTTGTAAAGGTTTGCATAAAATTACAAGCTGCATTAAAAGCTTGAAATTCCTTTCAGAGAAGGCTAACTATAAATCAATATATCTTATAAGAAAGGCATGGGGATGGGGGAGGTAATTGATGGTAGAAGGCCAGAGAGCACATTTTCTTTCTTTCTGGCTGTGAGGCTCTCACCTGGGAACTGGTTTTGGCATCTAAAGATATTTTCTCCAGAGTGCATATCAGATAAACGGTTCTAGAATAGGCACAGCGTGAAATACCTTGAGAAGCTGACATTGTATCAATAAGCCATATGTTCTCCTTTAATGGTCACAATGGGAGTCCCTTGTAAACAACGGGAGAAATTGTCACAGATATTTAAAGGCTGAACATTTGCTGAACTTACTCTGAAGAAAAACATTACTAGTACCATTATGTTGGTCGTATGTAAACTATGTACAGCACTGAAGATCTATGGTGACAGGTAATACAAACCAAATCACAGTCCCAAATGGTCTGAAATCAATTTGTAGTATTCCTTTGCAAGAATGCAAGTTCCAGAGCTCGAAACATGACTGAATTACTTTATCAATGTTTTTCATCTTTATAAAGTGAATACAGCTGAAAATCCTTGCTTACAAATGCACAACAAAACATGATTTCCACTACCACTATGCATTGTTATAAATGCACCAGTACAAATTGCTAAAACATTCCCAGCAAGGCTTTTATAAAATTCATAAAGGCTGGTTCTTCACAGGTCTTCAAACTGCATTGAAATCCTTAATTTTCAAATGTTTTTCTGTGTGTATTTAAGTTTTGAAGAAAAACAGGTAAACTGAGTAAGCTGCAATTATGCTTTGCTTTTACAATAACTCTAGCACTTCTAATGAGGAAAATGTAGATCTTGGATGCTCTTGCCAAGTTTAAACAGTTTTATATTTTACATATCTATCTCTGATAACTGCTGAAATAATTCTGTTTTATGTTCTGTTGTAGCTAACTCACCAAATTGCACGTTATCACCCTCAACAACAGCAGGTTCTTGGGCACACTAACTTCTTTTTTACAATAATGAAGCTAGTCTGGAGTGAAGAAATACACAAATGCACACTAGGAAAATACATTAAAATTCCACCAAACATCAGCCACACCATTTTTCTAAAAAAATGAGCAATTGAAATACAGGAGGCAAGACTTCTGTGTGTTTGCATTTCGCTTTTTCCATTTACTGCAGTAACGAACTGTTCTGTTGCCCTCACATGGCTCTTCACTGGTTACACTTGCAAAACCCAAAGCCATTTCCAGAGGGAAACCAGCAGAGCAGCTGTCAACATAAGAGTAAATGTGATGGTGCTGGTGTCATCACCCAAACAAAATGCTGACTTTGGAACTCCAGCAACCTGACGAGACTGTGTAAGACCACTGCAACCTTTTATTGTAGGGTTTCACGTCAGGATTTCATCTCCAATTGATCATGCATGTCAGAAAAGTGTGGGATTGTTGCTACTGCTTAGGAATGCAGCATACATCTCGTGCATACAGAGAGGACAGTACCTGGTCTAAGAATCTGTTAAATCTTCAGGAAAGGGATTTGAGCAGGAGTAAAGATGCAAGTGTCTTGCTGTCTCTTTACACAGGGGACATTTTCCATCCTGCCTACCAGCTTCTACATCTCAGTGCCCACTCTTCTGGGCACCTGACAGAAACAGCCCAGGCTTTGCATTGTAATGCTTTTTTCTAAAGCATTTACAGTTACAGGGCATAGCTTTATGAGCTCTTCTCCAATGAAATAATTTTAGTTGTTTTGTTTTAGACAGCTCCCCAGCACAACCTCGCTGACTTCTTTCAAGAAAGCATGAAGCTGTGTCTGTACTCCTCTGGTGGTACTGGTTTGTCATCAGTCCTCACTTAGTAAATTAGCAAAGTCATCCATGAAGTGAGCTGAGGAAACAGCATCATCCTGTGCTCTCCTGTGCAATGCTGCAGCACACAACTATAAATAGCTGCTGCCTTTCACTCCAGAGATGGAAGCTTCCTGAGAACAAGGCATTTCTGTACTCAGGGTACATGCACGATACGCAGCACGCTGATATATCACCACTTGTTCATATGTAAAGTGAATAGATTTGCAGTATTTCCCCAAACAAAAAGCTGTCCCAGCCACACAGCAAGTATGTTTCTAGTAAACACTCTTCGGCCTCCGCCCCCCCAAGCTTGAGCAGTCGCATTTTAACTCATGTTTTTTAAATTTTATTTCCACAACTGCCAAAGCAGTTCCATGTTTCTGCTAATCTTTTTTGAAATAGAAGAAAGTGAAAAATGTTTCAGGAGAAATTTTGGAACATCTTCAGATTATTTTTTTTTTTAAAACATATTTTGTTTAAGTGGAAGCAAACAACAAGTTTTTGATCTCAGCTCTCACATACAAATCTGGACCATTCCACATTTAGACGGAAAAATGGAATCAATCTATTTCTGAACAGAACTGGCTCTGGGCAAGGATAGGCAAAGCATGAAGGCCGCTCACTCAGAAGAGGGCAGAAGCTGGAGGGATGTTCCCTGGCAAAGGGAAAGGACGCACTGAATCAAGGGATGGAAGGAGTGATCACAAAGGGTTAAAATATGGATACAGAACTATGAACCAGTTACAGATAAAAGAGCCTGGGAGTCTGAAGGAATTTGCTATTGAGCAGAGGAGGAAAGGTGTGGCACAGCTTCCTTAGAAGCTCTGACAATTTTGCATTAAACATCTGCTAAAATGGTATTTGACCACTGTGTCAAAAGGACATCTCTGATGTGTCGCTCCCACTAAGGAAAGACTGCATTTGGCAAAGCAGCCAGCCACTCTCTGCCCTATGCTTCTACCAGACCCAGGAGATGAGGAGTACTGGCTCCACCTCACTGCACAGCCAGGCTCCCAGCAGCACAGAAATGCCACCAGGAACAAGTAGCTCCTTACCTCACCACTTCTGCCTGCCAAGAAAGCATGAGAGCCCAGTGCTTTGCCTGTTCAAATTCATGAAAAAGGTGTTTGAAGAGCTTTGCTCAGCACAGGCAGCATTCTGTGAACAGTGGCAGAGCTCTAATTAACTGCACAGACTTCATCTCAGCAAAATGTTTTAAAAGAATTTTGAAACTACATGAATACTCCCAGTTAATCCATAAGGCAAAGAGCTGAATCACAGACGCTGACAAGGCAGTCCCTGGAAAGCAGATAGATATGTCATACACTCCATTTCTCATTCCAGGAGCATCTCAAGTCCAGTGTGTAGCAGCTCTATATGCATATAAGCTGAAAGGAGAATGCCAGTTTCCAACACCCATGAGGAAAGTTCAAATCTGGAGTCTAATTAACTTCACAAATCTCCTTCACCCCTAGTGTAGGAAAGTTACAAAGGGAGACTGACTTGACTGCATGCCAGACACGTAGATTCCAAACAACGGCATTTCTCCCGAGCCCTTATACAAAGCCCGAACTGCAGTCAGGACAACCAAGGACACCAGCTTACCCAGGCTTCAGGGCCATCCACCAGCCTGGGTCTCTTCAGAGCCAGGTGGTGCTCTCTTGGGTCAGTACTTTTCCAGGAGCAGAGCTGTCCTGTCCCACAAAAGGAGCTCCAGCATCACTTCACAACAAAGCAAGGCTGATGCCTAGAATATTCCTGGTCCTTTCCAGCAACTACAAGGGATCACAGGCCAATTTCATTCCCTGTAGAGTAACTTGCTCCTAACTACAGTCTTATCCCAGCGATGAGCAGAATCTCAAGGTGAAGCTGTCTGTACATCCACACTTCCTTCTCCATTAGCACAGAATCTCACGTAGCTTGTACCCAGGACTGGAGAAAATTTGCCAAGAGATTCTCTTGTTACATCTCCTGACCACACGTGTGGGCACATCTGCAGGTTGGGCAGAAAAGTGATTGAGAGCAGCCCTGCAGAGAAAGACTTGGGGGTGATGGTTGATGAAAAACTCACATGAGCACAGTGTGCGCTCACAGCCCAGAAATCCAATGGAATCCTGGGCTGCATCCAAAGCAACATGGCCAGCAGGGCGAGGGAGGGGATTCTGCCCCTGTACTCTGCTCTGGTGAGACCCTGCCCAGAGTGCTGCATCCAGCTCTGGGGTCCCCAAAATAAGAAGGACATGGAACTATTGGAGTGAGTCCACAAAGTCGGTAAGAGGACTGCCCTATCAAGACAGGTTAAGAATGTTGTGACTGTTCAGCCTGGAAAAGAGAAGGCTGTGTGGATACCTCATAGAAACCTTCCAGTATTTGAAGTGCGTCTACAGGGAAGCCGAAGAGGGACTCTTTGTTAGGAACTGTAGTAATAGGACAAGGACTAATGGGTACAAAATGAAAGAGGGGAAATTTAGATTAGAGATTAGGAAGAAATTCCTTACTGTGAGGATGGTGAGACACTGGAACAGGTTACCCAGAGAAACTGTGGACGCCCCAACCCTGGCAGTGTTCAAGGCCAGGTTGGCTAAAGCCTTGGGCAGCCTGGCCAAGTGGGAGGTGTCCCTGTCCATGGCAGGGGTATTTGGACTAAATGATCCTTATGGTCCCCTCCAAACCTTAGCATTCTATTATTCTAAGAGCATTCCCTATTCTGATAGGGCTTTGGTTTGCCCCTGTGTAGGGGTTTGCACTTCCAGGTTCCTGTATTCCCTTCGGAAAGTGTATTTCGGCTCAGTTCAACAGCTTAGGAGGAAAAGCCTGGCAATTTCTACTGTACCTTTGAGGACTTATTCATTGGCTTAAAATTTTATGTCAAACCTGGCATCACATGTTCCAGGTAAAATGGTATGGGTCTGAAAAGGCCTGGGGAAAAGGCCAACTCAGCCCAAAGTGATGCAAGACTTCTGAACTATTCCCAGCCCACTCAATTAATGCACATTCAATATTCTTGGAGAACAGATGCCATTATGAGTTATTTCACACCTGCACAGTATGAAGTCTGCAAGGACTCTTCAGTGGCAGAAACACAAGCTTTCTCAGAAGACAGTGACATCCACCATTTCAAACAGGATCCCGTTGAGACCAGCAGACATATAAGACTCATAGGCAATTTCAGCAAGATGGAAAAGGCCTGGTGTATTTGGACTGAAAGCAAAAGGATCTAAAACAGAGCTGAGGAGCTTTCATCGAGATCAACTTTAGAGAGGAGCAGGAAGTTTTTGCTTTTGCTCGGGAGGGGGGAAAAGAATAGAGAGATGCAGATGCACTTCAGATAAGCACCACCCTTCAGCTTTATGAAGTCTTCTCTAGTTGGATAGGAAAGATAAAGCTCTCATACCTCTCAGGCAAGCTATGTTCTGCAGAGAATTGGATGCAAAGGTGGGACACAATGCAGAGGTTCTGAACACCATGAAGATCAGTCCGTCAAAACTTACACCCACACAATCAGTGTGCCCCCCACCTACACACACACAATCAGTACTTCACCATATTACAACTAAAATCATGAGAATCTAGCCCGAATCCTTGTTCAAGAGAGCACTGTGCAAAAGGTGCCTTGAACATTACAGTAAGAGAATTGCTCTCCCACAGATCCCCTGCTCTCAACTAAGTAGCAGTTCCTGACTCTACTAGCAATTAGCATTAACTTTTAACAATTAGAATTAACTTCTTCTTGCTGGACAGGAAGGAAAACAGCAAGTTGTAACAGAAATTCCCATCTCCTATTTGTCAGACTTTCCTTAAACTACTCCATGTTCATGAGAAACTTGCAACTCCAAAGAGAACACTTTAAGCACCCCGACTCCTAGCAGCAATTCAAGCAGGGTTTCAGTGCTATTCACTTGAATAGCATTCAGTCAGTCAAGGAAAGTGAAACAATAACATATGTGAAACAGCTTGAATCTTGAGAATATGATCTATACAGAATTAGTTAACAGAATTTTTTTCTTTAAACCCACACACTCACCATAACATTCATTTAGTAAAACTGAATAAGAACTGCATTCAAGAGAACACAATCTGCATGTGAACGTTCTGTGAAGAGAAAGAATGAATTCCATGAATCAATAATTTGGTTCAATTGTCTTGGTTCTGTTTACTATCTACACTATGTTTGACGAGTCTTAACTTATTAATGTTGGACATCCTCTGTTTTAAATCTCTGTATAAGGCTTCAAGTGAGCAGGGTCTGTGTTTACTTTGACTTCAAAGGTAACTGAGCATCTGCAGAACAGTTTTGCAGACTGAGCTGTCCTTTATTTGCTCTGCTGTCATAAGTTCAGAAAAAAATAAATCTCTGCATCATGTAAATTTGAGGCAAGAGGTCCTTCATTCAGTATCTCTTATATTTTGAAAAACAGTACTTTTTACATAATGTTGGTATCATATATAGTATTGTAGTTAACATTAGCATAATAACGATGACATATGTGCTATTAACATTACAATGTTGGCGTGTTGATTTTTAGTACTGACAGAGCTGCCTGAAATATCTACTGTTTACAACATTTGTTCTAGCTAAAGAGATTTGGTAGAATTTGCTAATCAACTGCAACCACTTCCCACCCATAAAACTGATGCAAATAAGGGAAAAAAACAGCTAGAGGGATCCAAAGACATAAACACTTTTACTTATAACTCTGTAAAGAGAAATCCCTCTCTCTCTCCATATGGCTTTCTCTTGGCTCTTAATCATCTTTTCATTGGCTTCCAGCTGGCTGTCTCACTATCAAGACCAACTTGTTATGCCAGAGTCAGGCTCAGGAAGATGAGAGCTGCAGAGTGGCATGACTGGATGCAGCAGCCTTTACTAGGGGCAAGTCTAGCATAAAGGGTGCATAGCAGGGTCACTTCACTTGCATCAGCAAAGCAGCGACTGCTGTGTTCCCAAAACACAGCAGCAGGTCTGTGTTCACACTTATTAGTAGTGGGAGCAAAGAATGACTACTACAATTGAAGCTATGGGGAAATTCTGCAGGCAGAAGTGTAATTACCTGAGTGGGAATTCTGGCAGAAAACCCAGACCTCTTTCTCTCCTTAAATAGAAACAAATACTGTGCAGTCACCATGGAGAGATTACGTACAGCATTTGGATTACATACAGCACTGAAATACAACACACACACAAGAGAGCCAGCCATGGAGCAGGTTTAGCAAAGCACAACCAAGTCAGGTCTCCACTGACTACAGCCACCATTTTAGCCATCCCCCCCAGTCTTACAAATACTAAGCTATGTGTCAAAAGTCAGGCTCTGCAGTAAAGGTCAGCTCTGCAAGCTGTTTCGTCCATCTGGGAGTACCTGGAGCACTCACAAATTGATCTACCACCACCCAGGTAAGATTTCAAGTTGAGAACAGAAGAAAACCACAGGGAAAGAAACATCATATTGTGCCTGTGTGTGAAAGCCTATTGGATTTAGCTAAGCAGCCAGTCACTGAAGTGCAGCAGTTCTTGTACAGTCTGTAGAGGCTTTGACTTCAGTTGCAAAAATTCTAGTTTTGGTCCATGTCCAAAACATTTGGTTTCCAGTCACCCTATGCATCCAAGCCTACCTCCTCATCTCTCTAGCCCTTCCTTCTGCTCAATTCCACAAGCCAGCTCATTTTTTGCCTTCTGCCCCCACCAGCCTCCAGAGTCAATCCCAGCTGCAGTCCCCCTCTCCTGGGGTGGATTTTTCCCCTCCACTCCATCACCCATGTCTCCAGCAGACAGCTTTCTCCTTGGGGCTGCGGCAGCACCCCTGGGGCAGTCACCAGAGCACAGGGGAAATGGGCCCCCTTTCCCCTCTGCAGCCCATACTGTGCCTGAAGTGTTGCAGTCTTTTNACGTATGGGCTTCAGGGTTTGAGTCCTGTGGCTTCAACCCCCCCCCCCCCCCGCCCCAGATGACTACGTGTGCTCACTAGTTGTCAGGGCACCTACTCTTCAGCCACCAGACTATTCAGTCCTATTTTCAAAGAGAAATATGGCTACTCAGAGCCCCGGAAAAATCCACCATCACTTTCTATTGTTCGAAGTCAGCAGGACTGTTACCAGACTAAAAATGCCAGAAATTTGCCTCTCCCTTTCAAATCAGCCAAGCTTTGTTTTGTTAATAACTGCAGTCAGCTTCCAAACCTTAGGAGAATGCCTTTTATCTGCATACATGTCAGGGTGGTGATACAAAACGGGAATCGGTCGCTTAGCAGGACCAGCAAAGCCTTGCTGTGTATCAGAAATGCTATTCCACGGACCGTGCTTTTCTCCCCTCTCTGCAGCAGCTCACTAATTTAGGTGCATAAATCAGAGACAGCTGATAAGGTCACAGATACCAAGATGTCCTGCCTCCCATTTAGCTTTGCCAAGCATCCTGCAAGCCATCAAACAGCTTCAGATTTGGAAGTTTTGAAAACAACTCTCATTTTAAAATATTCATACATTTCAATTTCCTCCACATACCACCACCAATTACAGAAACAGCTTTCTGATTTTGTAGTGATTATTCCCCATCGTGCACATCCCTGTGACTGGCTTTCGTTTTCATTCTCACAAGACAAGGCATAGAGAGACCTGCACTTTTCCCCCCTTTTCACCATTACGAGCCTTCTCACAGCTCCTCTTCCTCTCCAGTTTCCATGTTGTGCTTCACATAGGCTCCATTCCATGTGTTTTCTTAAAGGCAAATATCTTAATTTGTATTTATGAAAAGCCTCTATTTTTTCACATACCACACATCCTGGTGCCTTGACTGTACTGAAACTTGCTTATATTTAATGTTACATATTAATGAAAAGCTGCTAAAATGAGAGAAAGGATTTTCTGTCGTCAGTCAGCATCAGCATGAGAGCAGTCTGCTCTTGAAAGCCTGTAGCTCTGATTGTTCAAAAACATACTGTTCACCATGTCAATTTAATCATGTGCATCAGATATTAAAAGTTCAGGCTCTAAGTGCACAAATCCTGTTGAGATCCAAGAAAGTTCTTTGCCATAAATATTAATGAGGGCCAATTTCATGCCACTTGTTACATCCCATGTACTCTTATTTCTTCAAACTATCACTTGTCTTGTCTTTTATGTGCCAATAATCAATTTGTAAAGCATAAATCATAAAGCTCACCTAGTTTTTGATTATGCTACAGCCTATGATTTTACATTTAATCAATTTTCTTACTTTGATAAGTGACATTATTTCCATTTTATCACTTTCTCTGTGTTTGAGGGAACAAATAAAAATCACCTCTTCGAGAAGGATTAAAATTTCACCTATTACTTACTTGAAACCAAGTTTTGGAACTGCACTATCACAGTAAGCATTTCATCAGAAAGGCAAACAAGAATCTCAACCTGTACATCCTGTTCTGCCCTACATCAAGCTTCAAGCAGATTTCAGCATTACCACATGCAACCTGCAAACATCTGCTAAAGCGAGAAAACAGAACAGCAACAACAAAATACCCACACACCAAAAGGTTACTTGACTTGCATTCTGTGTGAATTCAGACTGAAGACAAGAGTCAGGTCCCTGTTGATCAGGATAAAAAAAGAACAAGATGTCTTGGAAGACAGCTGTTTCTCAAGAGACAGCAGGTGCACATTTGAGAGCGCCTTGCAGCGCCAGGATGCCAGCACAGGTAGGTACAGTCACACACGTGCTCCGAGCTCGGCAGAGGCACTCGCTAGAGAGAACCTGGAAACCCTACAGGATCCTTAAGGCAGTGCTTTGCACAGTCAAGCAAGGCACACTGGGGCAGGGAAGATCACTTTAGGCTCCCTGCCATGCGCATGAGTTTATTCAGCTTTCCAACCAGACCAGCTGAGGGCTTGGACTGGAGACAAGAGGAACGCAAAAGGCTCCCTGCAGCCAGCCAGCCAGAGCAATCGCTTAAGCTGGAGTCACACTGTCTCAGCAGTGGGTTCATTTGATTCTGAAAGTCCATTGGCCTTACTATTTAAAAAAGACATTAGTCACGTAAACATCTCCGTTTCTCATATACACACAGAAAACTTGACAAGTTTTAAAGAACTGTTGCCATTACAAGTCAGGGTAAGATCAAAAAGTGACATTCATTTGTTACCATGGTCGCAGGAAGTTAAAAAAAAAACCTACCAAAAAAATTTCCTTATTATTATTAACAATTACTTGAGCTTTTGCTCCCCTTCAAAAGGTTTTGAATCCTTATTTCATACAAAGAGTCTGTTCCATGTAAATATTTTGGGGCAAAAAAATTCTGTTTCTTCTAACTATAGCTAGCTGATGATGTCAGCATAAGTGACCCAAGACATGCTCTTCAACTGAAAGCACTGACTTAACATTTCTCTGCTGTCTTTTACAACAACCTCTTGAAAGCATAAACTATGGCTGCTTTTTTCTTTTTTTAAATCTCCTACAGACATCTACTTCTAAGGATGTGAACAGAGTCAAACAGTAATCAAGAAATCGTACAATGATCTCAAAGGATGCTTAAAACATTTTCCCTAGTCACAGCCTGTCCCTGTCGCCTGATGACATTTTCTCCCATTTAGAAGCTTGTCTTACTGCCTGGAGTTCCAGATTTAGAACTGATCTTTTCCCATGGCTAATGGTGTTGAAGTATACTTAACAAATTCAACCAGACTCTGAAATGTGTGTATTTTACATGACAGTATCTGGTTCATCTAACAGCTTGAGTTCCCACAGGAGGTTCACTAACACCCTGAATGGCCTATACAGACTCGGTACTGCCAGACCAGCATCCCAGCTCCACAGATGAAACATACTCCATCTCAACTTATGAGAGGAGTGTCTGGACAAGGACAGTGATGTCTCTATGCGAGGACATAAGAAGAAAGCTTTCTGTGGAGTTATTTATTGTAGTAACAGGCCCTGGTAACAGTTAGACTCCATGGTGATAACAAATAACCAAGCTCTCAAGGAAGAGAATTGGGCATTCCTGCTCCCTGGACTTGCAGCAAGGAGCAGCTGGTCACAATTTCACCATGGGCTGCAATATTTGTATCCAGGCTGCAGTCACACAGCTGCCTTCTGAGGGGCTACAGAACAACCAGGGAGTCAAAAGCCAGGTGGTGACGTCTTCCCCATGGACTCTGTCTGAAGTATGTTAGGAGATGCCTTAGCACATGAGCATACCAGGAGGACATACGCACGCAGAGATGTGGTTTTGCTGATGTTAGGGGTAGCTCTGGCTCTGTCAGGGAGCTCTTTAAGAGAAGGGCTATCACTCACTCAGCTTAATACAATCCCCCTTCTGCTATAGGGGAAGCACATTCACCATTTGGCCACATGCATGATCTGATTTCATGGCACCTGAAAAGTTGCTTTTCACAGTCTGTCCCACTTGCCTCATGAAAGACACAATTATAGGCACTTATCTCCCACATCAGTGATGAATTACAACACTGCAGTAAGGTGGATTTTGCCTCAAAAAGTTATTTTGAGGCAGAGGGCTTGTATATACGCATATATTATATACGCAAGATATATACGTGAAGGCACTTTGTGACGCTTACAGAGTTGAGTTGGCTTAAGCCCAAACACGCAGAGAAGAGACAATACATCTAGGCTCTAATCCTGCATTATTTGGAGGTTCAAAGCTATTGTTTAGAAGGTGCACAGGAGGTTAACACCTTACCAAGTGCTAATTTAAAACTCAGTTTTAAACTTCTAACCAGTGTTCTGCACACAGAAGGCACCTAAAATACTGAAACAATAATCCAATAGAGTCAAATGGATTATGGACACATTTAACCTTAACGTTATTGCTTTGTTTTGAAAAAGGACAATGAAAAATGAATTTTGAAATGGTCCAAGAGACATTCACTCACCACCCACCTGTGACAGAACATGGATAAGATATCAGGAATGCCTCTGTCTTCCACTGCACTCTGAACCTCCCAATTCTATAGGGCTACTCTAGATAGCCCTTTAAATGTTTAGAAGGCCAAGTACCTTTTCTCATTTATTTCTTCATCTTGCTGTAGACTAGAAATGACAGCACTGATGGAAGAGAGATAGACCTTCACAGGTTGGGGCAGCTTGACCAACAGGGACTTCAAAGGATGGAGCCAAACTTGAAGCTGAGACCAGTGAGGAAATCTTCCCCACGAACCACCATGAAGATTTACATCTTTTCAAATAAGCAGCAATTCCCAAAGCACAGGTAAACAATAAGTGAAGTTCACAACAGCTCCACAAACACAGACCTAGGAGGAAATAATCTTGATGGTCTATTGCTACAGCCTGTTTCCGTACTCAGAAATGTTCATGCTGTGACACCACACAGATTGAGCTCTTAGCACTGGTGTAAAACCGTGCAGTAGTAGCACAGAGTAGCTGATGATTATGTTCTTCAGCATGACTCAACCCTCACTACCAGAACAGGAAGGAGGGTTGGTACTGCTCTTGGCAGATGCCTGCAATAGACCAAGAGAACAAACCCAGCCTTGTCCCCAGGGGCAGCCCTCTCTAACTGGGA
>VYZQ01035028.1:92224-105007 GCA_013400655.1 Mystacornis crossleyi | reverse complement strand
AGGATGGGAGATGTTTGGTATTTTTGTTTTACAACTGAAAAATAAGACAACGTTGTCATACTCGCTCTGCTTATGAAGACTGGCAGATGTCAAATATCTGCAATTTTGATTTGGTCCAAGCATTTTTCATACAAGAGCTCTCACTTCTGCCAGTAGAGATTGGGCAGATGGTAGAACTGTCAGCTGAGGGCTGCAAAACCCAATGGGTCTTGGCCTGAAAGTTGCTCGTTGTTTATTCATGTCGAATATGTGGAAACCAAACAGACACTCAAAAGAGTTATCAAATAACTTGGTCCTAATGCTGTTTATAAATATATAATTGTTGAAATGCTTATGATCAGACTTAAATGTAGCAATGCTGTTACAACAAAATTCACATACCACACAAACACATGAAAGTTTGGGTTTATTTAACAGACGAACACAGTGATCTTTACAATATGGCCCATTAGTAGGCTTGTACTATACCATCCTAGCCTGGCTTTCTCCAACTAGATCACAGAACCCTTATGAATTCAAATTATCAAGAGGTCCTATGGACCCTCTTTGGGAACATGCTCAAAAATTGGCTTCACAGGTCTTCAACATAAGCTGCCATGGTTTCCTGAACATGCCTCTCTGGGTGTAACTGGACTAGGTGCCTGCACCATTCTTCAAGCCACTAAAATGTTTACTGCAAACTTTAAGCAGTGAAGAGAGGCTCCAACTGGCATTCTCCACTGGACAGTCTCAGTATGTAACCTCTTAAACAATAACTCTGGCATTGGGAATACATCATGAAGCATTGTTTGAATTCCAAGTGCTGTACAAGTGATTAAGTTTAATATTTACATCTCTTGAAGACACACCACTCACCGATGAGTTCATCAGTAAATCATCATCACCCTTAGAGGAAACAGAGAGGCAAAAATCATCATTCCTGAAGAGCTGAGGATGCAGGGAATAATCAAGAGCCAAAGTAGCACTGCCAGGACTGGGGAAGCATATGAGAACAAGGTAAGTGTCATGTGAAACAGGACTCCTGCCACAGCTCTGACTGCTGTGAGCACCCGGAGATGCAGCTTCTGCACACAGAAAGCATCCAAGCATACATCCTCTAAGACTTTAGAAGCAAGTTGTTTAACAACAGAGACCTGCACTGTAGGGGTGTTAATACAACAGAAGTTGGCAATAGTTTCCAGTTGTTTACGGTTTCTGGGCTTGTTTCAAATATGGACGAAGGAAATAACAGTACTAATAACTTGCTTTTTGAAAAAATCACTAGAAGTTGCATGCAAGTAAGGGATACAAATTTGTTTCTCAGGCCCATGAAACTAGAAGAAATGCTGCTCTCAAGACTTAAAATTACACTTAAATTAAGACATCAGAAATCCCAAGTATCAACACTTCTGAGAAATCTACAATTCATATTTGATCTCAGCCTAAGAAACCATTACAAAATTGATGTAAAAAAAATTATAGAGCTGATATTTGACTAAGAAGCTAGTGTCCATTTCCTTTGCACTCTGAATGATAACCTGAGGTTTATTTTGGCTTCTGAACTCAAGTTTTTCTCATTTGTTGTCAAGCATAGTGTTAAGATCAGATGCCTGTTCTATAAAGGCTTTTGAGTACCGATGTTAGGAAGGAGAAGGTCTGCAGGACATCTGTAAGAAGTTTAACACATTTATGGATATGCATTGTCCAAAGCATGATCCCACCACTGCTTGAACACCTGAACAATTCAAGCTCAAACCAAGGATGATTCTGAGTAGCTTTATCATTTAAAGGAAAGCCATTCATGCATCTCTAACCTCAGCCACTTACGTTATTCAAAAATCAAACAGAAACTTTCCTATTCTGTGATAAGAAGGACTAAACAAGCAAGGGCTACCTTACAGTCTGGCCACTGGTGCTGCCTAATACATTTCCGACTGCCAGCACTTTGGAAAATGGGGATAGAGGGTCTCCAAGTACAGCTTCTCTATAGCCTTTACTTACTTCCTTCAGACAGATTTTTGAGTATCCAAGAGGACTGGCCCCTCTATGGCTAAATTTTGCTAACATACTGCAGGCAGGTTTTTGTATTTTTCCCCTTCATAACACAGGCGAGTGTGTGCTCTTTTTTTCCTATTGTATTTAAAAGCTGTCTGGTATTAAATTACACAGATTCTTTTATTGACAGAAACTCAGTCTTTGCTATTTCTCCTTAGAGAATTTCTATTCTCCCAACAGGANACAGGTAAATTCACACCTGAAATTTTGGAACTGACCAGGAATAAGCATGAACTTAGGCCGCGTTGCATTCCTAGCACTAGCTTCAATGAAGAAATGAACTCATGGCCCTCACAACACTATAAAAGATGAGTACAACCAGATTTGAGATTATTTTTACAGTAATATTGGAGAGAGAGAGAGAACCTTGCCAGTGCTTTCCCTTCCTGTGCATAGTTCTGCTTCATGTAAGTATCTGCATCCCTGAAGCCTTGGCAGCATTATCCATCTTCTCCAGATTTCTTGCCACGGCCAGCACTGTGAAACAGCTACATTAGAAGTGTTTGGTCTTCTGACCATCCCTTACTTTATCGTGAACAAAGGAACTCAAAGCAGTACATGTTAGGATGTCTTGTTACACTTGTTTCTAAGCATTACTGCTCTAAAGGAGCAGTACATTTGAGAGCAACATTTTATGCATCTAGCATAACAAAGCCAAGGAAGAGCCATACACACCATGGGATAAACCAGCCTCTACAAGTTTAACAGTGGCTCTTAGTAAAAATGGTGGCAGAGAGAGAGCTTTCACCTAAGACACAGGTCTCTAGGCTTCTTTCCATTATTACATTTTAGCACCTGCTGCAAGTTGGGGGCAGGGGGAACCTCTTTTACCTTTTATCACTTCAAAGAGATTGTAGATCATGGGATATCTCAAGTTGGAAGGGACCCACAAGAATCACTGAGTCCAGATTCCTGCTCTTGGCAGAACTACCAAAAACTGGATCACGTGACTAAGTGCCACTCAGATGCTTCTTGAATTCTGATGACCACTTCCCTGGGGTACCTGTTCCAGTGCCTGATCACCCCCTCAGCAAGGAACCTTCTTCTAATGTCTGAAGTATCATAGCTGATGTCAAACTTGAAAATGTTTAATTCTCACCTCTGAGGAGTTACATTAAACTCCTAATAAACACCCCTTCGCCCAGGAAGTGGCAGGAGTTGAATTACAGGCAGAACAGGACATTCAGTTCGTTAGTGCACCAACAGCTGTAGGACGTCATCTATCAGGTACCTTTTTTCCAAGTCTGGTTTTAAAGGCACTCCTACATGGGCAAGCTTTTAGAGGGTAAGCAAAAGGACCAAAAGCTGTCACTTCAAATGGAACGGTCTGTGGGAATTTTATCTCCTTATCATGTGTTATCATTTACTAGGAATGCGCTCAGGTTATTTTAGTGTTTCTATTAATGTTAGCTTTCAGTGCGGGTTCATTGAAGCTATGGGGACTCTTGATCTCCAAAACTGTTTAGCTCAAAGACAAGTTCTTTTCTTAGCTTGTATAGACACAGAACAATCTGGAAAGCAACCTGCTTGCTGAATACTCTGCTTTGTTTGGACATACTGGGAAGAATTTTCCCACCATCTCTTTCTGTGCAGTCCCCAGTTTATCTGGGCTAAGGAATAGCATGGTCAGTATGCAACACCTTCGTGCTTTGGGCTTCTGCTGGAATGGTCTTTGTCATTAAATAGAAGAGTTTCTTTTTTCTTTTGAAAAAAACCCTTTTGATTCATTTTTATGATGATTGAACATTGCTTTGTTCAGATTTTTTGTGTCATCTGCATTCAGAATTTCTCCTTTGTATATCAGTTTTCTTCCTACTGATTCATGCTCCACCTTCATCTCACTTCATGAGTCATCTTCTATACTATTTGCAGCACCTAACACTTCTGGCAGTGAGGCCTGACTTTTAGAGTTATTTATGGCAATAAAAGGCTGAGGAGTAGATAACTCAGGAAACTTGTAACAGGATAGCGATTACCTCAACCCTAGGTCCTCGGTGTGGGTTTAACACTGCTAAACCTCACATAGAAAATGGCAGAATTCAGCCTCCTGGCTGATCACAATCACCACACCTTTCAGGACTAAATGCTGCCCTCAGCAGCAGGGCTGTAGGATTTGGCTTCTCATTTGTATACAGCAGAGACCAGTATTATGATTACGAAGCTTTAACAAAACCATTCTTAAATCTCTTCAGCAGTAATAAAGTAACCTCTCTAAATCCTCAGGACCTCATTACCAAATCCCCATGTCTGCTGGGCGTACAGCAACACTGCAAGCTTCACAGATACATCACTCACCAGCAAAGGGGAATTCTCACTACAGACAACACTCCCTCATGAGTGAGCACTGAGGTTATTAGCACATCACTATTTCTAGGCTTTCACTGGTACTGGAGTCCATCACCTCCATGCATGAAAAAAAGCAGCAGGCAAGCAGCAAAGTGTCATCCCAACAACAAAATATACCCTGCTGAACGTCTCTACAGAGAGATATCCTGCAAAAGACACTGAAGAAAACCCCAGCTAGGCTGGAAAAAAAATCAGTTTGGAAATGAGGAAGTGGGTGATTTTACAGTGAAGGACATGAAGCCTTCTGCTGAAGGAAAGAAACAAGTAATCCAATTCTGCTGTGTATTTTTGCAGTGTTTGCTTTATCACCTGAAACCCTCTACTTTCTTACAAATCAAGCTAATGCAGACAGTTTATGTACAACCTACTACCAAAACCTGATTAACTGCAGTACAGTGGGTCTTATATTCATCTCATAGATGTTGCAAGTCCAGGTTTATTTTTGCTGAAAGCCTGAAAGATTACTCTAAAAATATTCACGAGAGGAAACTTCTGGGGCAATCTTTTTTTGTTCCTATAGCAAAAGATTCATAGTCCATGGACACCAGAACAAACTGACTAAATTTGTTTACTCCAGATAAGCAGAGTAATCTTCTGATCACATTTGGATAAAAAGACAGAAAGAACTCCTGCGTGTTTTTGACACATACCCACTTCCATCCCTCATTACAGAGCATTGCCCATTTTTGTTGTTTTGTTCTAGGTTTGGGAATAGGAACTGAACAAAATGCCACAACACATCACATCATTTTTTCCCCCCCAGAAACTGCTCACCAAACCACAAGGAAACAGACTGAAAAGGACTGCCCAGGTTTTGAAAGTCAAGGAGGTACAGACACCCTCAGCCCTCACTTTTAGATGCTGAGCCAGGGGTGCTGCTGAGGAAAATAACTGCAGTAGACAGCACAAACACTTACACTGAGGACTCTGTCACTGA
Organism: Mystacornis crossleyi; assembly: GCA_013400655.1. Taxonomy (NCBI): domain Eukaryota; kingdom Metazoa; phylum Chordata; class Aves; order Passeriformes; family Timaliidae; genus Mystacornis; species Mystacornis crossleyi. The sequence goes on along the minus strand of VYZQ01035028.1, from coordinate 99,690 downwards.
GTCTTGATGACTTACAGCTCCATCAATGAATCAATCTGGATCTGTCTTGCAAATATGAAGAACTCCTCTGTTCCCTGCAAATGTCGTTTTTGAGGGCCTAAGTAAATGATTTATCACAGGGCACAGCTGAGTCTTGCTGCTACCTATCTCACCTGGGAAAAGGTATCTAATCTGTGTGTAACAACACACTAATTAGAAGAAACAAGTGAGAAGAACCAAAAAGAGGCAAATTAGTAATAAGCCAGTCCCTAAATTCAAGCGCACACACATTATCATGATTTTATCAAATTTAATTGTCTATTATATATTATTAAATTTATCTAGCTTCTTTAATGGCTCAATGAAAAGATTGCCTTTCCCTAAGGATTGGGAGGTTGGAAACACTTGTATAGGCACAGGAATACACAAAAGCAGGAGCACACAGGGAAAAAGCTGTGAGCAGCAGGCATTCAGGGCAGTAGAAGAACATGGTGGCACCCTAAGAATTTTAACTTTCTACACAGAGAGACGGGCAGAAAGGTGAGACCTTCAGACAGTATGGTGACAACAGGCCCCAAGAACATCTATTTGACAAGCATTGAGCATATGAGGGAAAGACAGAACAAGTACCAAAATTATAATGGAGAAAACAACTAATGGGCTGAGATATACAAAGCACAGGTGAGTTGGAAGGAGATGACTGTTTCTGTTACAGAGTTGTGTGTCTGATCAGTCTCTTGGCTTTGGAATCCTCTATGCCCGACCTCCAATGGGCATAAAACATTTACCATAGCCAGCTCTTCCAAAAAACAAGTAAAGCACTTGTTCCATTTGCAGTCTCCTTGCTATCAGCCCTGCCACCTCCTCCTGATCCATGCCCACTTCCATTTGGGCCACTGGCTCTGCCCACCTCCCTTCCTCACTAAACCCACACCATGCTCACCTCTGCTCCTAGCCTGGCTTTTTACTTTCTTACCTCCAGCTGCAGGTGACACATTCTTCCTTTCCACTTTCCCAGCCAAGGAAATCCAGCTGCAGCACAGGAGCACTCTTCTCTCAAATCACAGGCCAAGCACTGCAGAACAGATTAAAAGGTAGCCCCTATTTTTACAGCTGTACAGCAGTTCTCCTATCACTCTCAGGAATAAAAAAAGCTTTCCTGCTTTCTCTTCTCTTGACAGACTTGTACTAAATCACTAAGGGGAGGAGCAAGAGATCATCTCGTTTCCTAAGTGGCTGGGATCCCACCTGAGATGCTGCGAAAAGCAGCCCATTAGATAGAGCCTACTCTTTCAGCCCACCTCCAGGCCTGGTCCAGTTGGCATGTTTTGCAAAAGAATTCTATTAGCAGTAGAAAAGAAAACCTGAAAATCACCCTGTTTTGCCTGGAAAGAGCGATGGAGAAACAGGAAAATAAGAAAAAGCCCCTCAGAAAATAGAGAAACTTTAGTCAGCTGGTTCAAAAATTTCCAACAACCTGACAAATAGGAAAAGTAAGAGATCTGAGGATACATTCTCATGACACGGTTTAACCCCAGCTGTTGCCTGATTTTTATTTCTTAGGTACTTTTAGCTAAGTCTACCTGACCAGGTGTGGAATAAGAACTGGTGTATGCATATACATACATCCATACAGACTGTTCCACCAAGTCAGACTAATTTGCCTGCCCTGGCAAGGAAGTTACTTGAGTGCTAGGTAGTCTCCCAGCACCTTCTCATAGCTTCGGAAGGGCAAATGATCATCTGTTTGCAGCTAATGCCATTTCTTCCATTATTTCCTGGGCAAGAATTTTAGCTCCCGGCAGCACAAAGCCCAATAAACCCCTGATGATACAGAAAGAAAAACACAGCATCAGGAAAGGTGCCTTTTTGTAACAAGACCACTCACGTGGTTCTGCCTGGCTTATCTGTGTGCCACACGTGGTTGTTAATCTCTCAAATCAACTATGCCGCAAAGATACCCTGAAAAAAGCAACAAGAAACAAGAGGGCCTTTGCAAGTGTAGGACAATAGCAGTCTACCTCAGAAAAACTTCCCAGAATCAAAGATTTGAGATGAAGCTGGGGCACAGTGTAGCTCAGCTGGTGGGCTGAGAAGTGATGCTGTGTAAAGTTTGTTAGCTTTCCTTGGGGAGGGCACAAATCTTTCAGAAGTGAAACACTCAATTCTTACTCCTGTGCACATCCAAGAACTTAAGCCCAGAGGAGGTAACTTCTCCACGTGCATGTGATGGGGCAGGGTGGGTGTTAAAGGTCGGTAGCCTGGTGCATCCTTTGTGAAGGGGTTGTTGTGTTGTCTGCCTGACTCTATTAGACAGGGGGAGTAACATTCTGAGGCTTTCTAGGACGCCTTTTGGAAGAGGCAGAACACTGTGTAGAAGCAGTGGAAGGCAACTTCAGAAAAAAACGCATGGATTTCTCCTTTTACAATCTTCACAACAACTTTAATTATCGCCTCTATTAGAAGGATCTGCTGAAACCCACAATTTCATGCTTTTTGACACAATAAGTTTCTGAGCATCTTCCTGCAGTAGAAGCTACAAACTCTTGGCTGGGCACACAGTTTAAATATTTTCTGAATTTGGAAATAGTTTTAAAATAAAGACCAAATGTCTCTGTTAAGCAAATTAATTTTTGTGTTATTAATAAGAGAAGCAGTTAAAGCCTGCCTTACTGAATTGTGTATTTAACTGAACACTGATCTAACTCCCACTGAAAACCATCCATGTCTTTCCATTACTTTCAGTGGATGCTGGACTTGTCTCTTGATGCTTAAGAGAATAGCTAAGCAGGGAGAACTAAGTTACATTTCTGAGCAAAGAAACAGCTTGCTGTTTTGACGTAGTTCAAAGGAACAGTACATTGTGAATATTCCTGTGTATAAAATTACACTGAGATGTAGCTGACAACTGCAGGGCTCCTAGCCATGGCTAACTGCACAAAAAAAGCAGGACAGCAAATACGTGCCAGGTGGCTGCTTTTAAAATGCCTTCAAGTGTTAAATTTTCTCCTGCTTGACTGCTGGGTCTCTTACCAAAACCCTCAGGGCACAGTTCCATAGCTCCCATGACTAAGCACCGCGGACTTGTGTCACAGTCACATTTGCACTACCCTGTCCCTTGACAGGTTGAAAAGGCACCAGCTAAGCAACAGGAGCCCGCAACACCATAGCAACTGTGGAAGAGAGCACTGGCCTCCCTGTCAGTGGCGATCTCTCTCTGCTAGCCGTGAATGGAGAGAGACACACGAGTACAGGCAAGGGTGACTTGAGCAGATGCCTTTTCTTCCATGCCAGGGCTGAGATAGGAGGGGAGGCAGAAACATCTCAGTAGGTCAGCCCAGCCAGGGCTTGCCCTCCTCAGTTGTGGACCTGTTTCCGTAGGAGTAATTTGCCCGAATTTACTCCCGTGAGCTTTACCAGAGGGCAGCCAACTTTCTGAGACTGAACTCGAACTGGCTGAGCAACCAGGTGAACAGTCGGAGCTACAGATATTTGAGTGCATCAGCATCACTGGCGCTCAGCGGAGGTGCAGGCCAGAGGATTCCTACCCCCGCTGTTTGGAGACAACCCCTCAGTCTCTGCTCTAAACCACGGACGCCCCGTGAGAGGCAGCGAGCCCTTACCTCAGGTAATGTGTGTGGGGAGGCCTTTCGGAGCCTCCTGCTTGCATGACGAAGATATGGTCGGTGCACGATGCTGTAACACGTAGTCAAGCTCCTCTGAGCGCAGGGTTGAGCGCAGCTTGCTCCTCCTGCCCTGAGATTTTCCCTGGAAGTCCAGCACAAAGCGCCCCCGGCAGGGGTCACCCTGCCCCGCGGAAATGTCTCCCGGCGCCGCTCCCCGCCCCAGCACTGCCACTGGGGAGAGCAGGTGTTTATTCCTGCCTTTTTTTTTTTTTTCTCCCCGAGTTTCTGAACAGGAAGGGAGAGTATTCCGTACGTGTTGTATTTATGCCGCCGTCCCTTTTAAGTCAGTTTCCTAAGATACCCAGCTAAAAGAAGGATGTGAATAACTATTCGTTCATGCTGTCACCAGGAAGAAAAGCCGGAGAAAAAATAGAGTTCCAAGAACACAGAAAGACAAGTTCAAGGGAAGTAAAATTATGCATGTACTATCAGTTTGCTTTTTCTCTTACTCCAGAGGCAACTCTGCCACAGGAAGCAGTGCCAGCCATCCTCCTCAGAGCTTTTTCCTACAAGAGTCACCTCTGTCGAAAGGAAATGTTCTGTGTGATGCTGCAATGAAGAGTTCAAAGGAAGGGAAAGAAATAAAACAATCAGTGGATCAGGGGCTGGTTTTGCTTTTATGGGGGTTTGCATCTGTCTGAAGGAAAGGCAATAGCCAGGATCCTGTGCTGGTGGGAGCTTGCAGGGTCAGGCCCCTTTGCCTGAGGCTGACATTCGTGTTTGTCCATCGAGCTCATTCCTGGGCAGGTGCGAGTGCTGCTGGAGGTCTCTGGGGGGTATGGTCAGAGTTCCTCCCTTCAGGAGTCTGTGTTTCTTCTCCCCTCATATTGATTTTGTCTCTTTCTCTTTTCGTTCATCTGTTCCTCTGATACAGTTCCTTATGACCCAGTTTGCCTTCTCTCCAGCATGCAGAGGAGTCTCTAGGCTTTTTCCTGGCCTTGCTGCACTGCAGTTCTTTATACACTGAAGAAGAATGTTCCATTTAAAATATCAGTCCTTGCTGCTGGACCACCAAAATCCTCCCATTTCAAAACAATATCTGAACAGCTGGAACAAATGTTTTTCTCACAAAAAGCAAGACACAGTTGATCACTGTGCCCTTCATCTTCAGGGAGACACAAAATACATACCTAGACCAAATTCTCAAATAAGCCCCTAATATTCCATAGACAGACGTAGCTGGCAGGAACTGAGATGTCTTCCATTTTGAGGCATTTGAACTCAACATCCAAATGGTTTTATGTTGCATAAGTCGCTGTTTTATAAACAGCCTGTAGTGCTGAGACAGTATGCTGCAGGAGCTCTTGGGAGCTCTCTCTTGTGAAGCTGCACTGTTTCCTAAATTGCTCTGTTCTCACTTCTAATATTATCCAGAATGATGAAACTAAATTTGTTCCTTAGAGCTTTGCATTAGCTGCCTGCCTCTGTCAGTGCACTTCAGACCAAGCCAAAATACTGAATGGTGGGGGCACAACTGTGCTACACAATGAGATGCTTTGGCATGAGTTCAAGAAGCTTAATGCCAGAACGGGTCAGTAAATAATGTTATGACTTCCTATATATACAGAACTTTACATTTAATTACCGTCTGGGGTACTAAGGGTACAGAAGGATTGTAAATGAAAAAAAAAAAAAAATGAACCGGGAGCCTTCACCCTCCCTTTGTTTTTCAATGTTAACTTTACATTTCAAAACAACTCGTCCTCTTTTCAACTTCTGTCAGAAGTGCTGGTTTCCTTTGAGGAGCCAAAAGTTCTTATTTCAGGCAGCACATCAAGAGAAACCATGTTTTCCCAGCGCAGAGTCAGCAAGTACTGAAAAGAGACTTCAGTGACTGTAGAAACAAATCACTGAAAATATCCCAATTGGTGTAAGACTCCCAGGTTTTAATGTGCAGGGGAAGCTTTGGGAGTAGCAGGCACAGGGAAAGGGCAGGATTAATAAGGAGGGAGGGCTGGATACCAGGGTGCTTTAGGATAGAAAAGTCCCAGAATGGCAATGCCAGAAGTATTTCCCTCCTTCTCTTGAAAAACAAAGCAAAGCAAAGCAAAACAAAACACAAGGTTTTGATAAAACAAAAAGGCAACTTTACTTTACAAAGTAAAGCCAGTATCAATCACACACAGCAGGAACTCAATTTAGCATCATGAATTCCCTCTCTTTTCCTGTTGACTTGCAGATTAGGAAGGCACAGGATAAAGAGATCCTATCAGGGATATTAACGGAGCTCTCCTGCAAAGATACTGTGCATAAGCTCTGGTCACAGCCTCTCCTTACCACGAAGGAGCCAGCTCTGGAGATGTGTTTCCAGCTGATTGACACTATCTCCGAGAGAGTGAGGACAGGGACGAGCTACCTGAGTGTGTGACCCCTTTGTGCCCTCACTCACAGCTACCTCATTAACTCTTCTGCCTGGGATTTAATTCTGTGGAGTGATTTGTTCTGAAATAGAAACCTGACTGATATATAAATAGCAGAATAAACTTGCCCACTATTACCACTTTTCCACTCCCCTTATATTCAGCCTTCTCTTGTTCCTTCTGTGGTCTGTGTTTAACAGGCCCTCTTTTATTTTCAATATTTGAATATCTCTGGCAGGTGCTAGATCTGTTCTTCTCTGGCAGTTCTAGTATAAGAATTGTTTTGTTTTGGAGGAAAGTGGGGAATGAAAATGAATACGGTAAACATAAATTCAGAAAAATATTTGCAAAGACAGCACTGGAAAATTCTCTCTCCTCCACATGAGAGCATTTAGTGTGCTGTGGCAGTACATAGTGACTGGCTACTATAGTATGTTGATATGACTGCTCCCATTGTTTTCATTCTATTTATATTCTGGAAGATACTAAAGCCAGCTAGTGATATAGAAGGTAATGGTTATTGGTGATGGCATCTCTGAGAGCTGCTTAGACTAGAGCCACGTTTAAAAATCAAATGAGTGAGATCCTGCTGCAGAAAGTCCAGCTGGAACTAAAAACTTCCTTCTGAAGTTGTAGTCGCCCTTAGTTGTGAGAGCCATTACCTTTCCTGTTACACTCCTTGGATGCCTAGAGCTAAAAAAATGAGCTATTAGAGTTGGAGTTACTGAGCCAAAGCTCTCAGCCTGGGACTATCAAGGGATCACAATCCTCAGTAACACGTTGTGTTACACTGTGACTTCCTCTACAGTGGGAAATTAAACATGCCTGGGGTCAAGTGGCATGGAATGCCAACATATATCCTATTAAATGGTCCTTGATCCAGAGTATCTTCTGAATTGTGCCTGGGAGCTGTTGGGACAGTGCGCGCTGGCCAATGTAACAACTGGCAGAGGCTGTTCTGACAATTGAACTCATGACGAGTTTTTTTATCCTCAGAAGTCTTCCTTGACACTTTAAATTACTAGAGTGGGCACAGTCTGTCTGAAACAGTGTGTTCCTCACATTTCTGACCAGTGGAGTATTCCTTCCTCTATCCTGCTAATATAGGAGGATAATCCTCTATCCTCCTAATATAGGATCCTAATCCTACATTATGTGCCTTTGATCTATACTACCAAAATACTTATAATTATCCCATGATTTAATACTTACCTGTTAGAAACAAGCTACTTTAGTTAATAAATGGTCATATTAAATATGAAACTCATTAACCTGTACCCAGTCTGCTTGTCACAAATACTGTGTTTTTACCACCAGCTCTAGAAATTGGTAAGTCTCATGCTTTACCATATTCCTTTTCCCATAAGAGTTCCTGGAAGATCACCGCTTTGCAAAGGCAGTTCAACCGTTCTTTGGGGACGCTTGCTGGCTGACCCCCCCC
>VYZQ01035028.1:80223-90837 GCA_013400655.1 Mystacornis crossleyi | reverse complement strand
CCCCCCCCCCCCCCAAAAAAAAAAAAAAAGAGGCCACTAAAGAGAAAATTTTCTGATGGATAGCCCTCATGATCTAGGAAGTCAGTGGACTACAAGTGCTCCCCAGCAACTAAGCTACTCCTAGGCATATCCGTATCAGCCTTCAAAAGAGAAAGATATTTCACGATCCTATAGGATACTGAAAACAAGCACTAGATGGAGCAGTGGGTAAACGTCTGGGCTCTCTCCCTGCTTACATTCAATCCATGAAGTTACCGGATAGCCCTCTTGGAATCTGAGCTGACAAGCTGATGCCAGGTCAGTACTTTGTGAAGACGCAAGTGTGCGTTGGGTAGGGCTGAAACACTGGGCCATGTGACACGGCTCTTTGGATTCAGTGCAATTAATACTGATGCATAACAGGTGGCCACATTCTTAGATACAGTCCTAGATGTTTGTACGTTCTTCTTAGTCTAACAGTTTTGACTAATATACATTCTTTTTGAAGATTTTCACTAAGGATCTATAAGTCCACAGTATCCCACTTACCATTTGACTGCTGAGGACTTCAGTCAACAAAATCAAAACCAGACCTTTCTTTTTAATTATGGGTAGTGCATTATACCTTGTCTGCCTTACAAAAGTATCACAGCTTTTTCATAGCTCAGAGTGCACAAAGACTCTGGTCTTCTTGGTGTTTGAAGATTCCCAATATAGGGTGTCCCTAACATTAGACAACTCAAAATGTATACGAAGGGGGAGAAATTTTCACAAGGCATCTGGTGTGGGTTTCAGGCATTTTCCCAGTTGAAGAAAAAGTTATCTTGTTGGAGAGGAGATAGCATATTGTTAAGAAACAGCCTCATGATTCTTAGGGTAACTCGGAGGGAAAATGGATGCCAAAGTGAATGGCTTTTAAGCATTTGGGAATGCCAGTGTGGACTTCAGCTTTCTTCAAAGAACAAAAAATAGAAAAGGGAAGGGAATATTTTCACCTCTTCCCTTGACAAAAACAATCTTTGTAATGTCAACCAACAGCTTGTGCTGAGCTTATCACTCCCTCCACTCTGCCCTGCTCTCCCATCTCAGTAACCTGTTCTGGCTTCTGAAACTCACACCCTTTGGAACTGATTGAATAATGGACTTTTCACTTCAGGCTCTGCATCAAATAAGAGGAAAAAAATCCTGTGGGTTGCATATGGAGTTATTCAATCTAGGTTCAGGACCCTACATTTGAAAGTTCACTGTAAAAATGAAAGAGGGTCACTTCTAAAATGAAAAGTTAAAGTGGATTCTTTTGAAAATAACAATTGTTTTAAGGCCTTACCCATCCTTGTTTTTTTTCCCTCTGAACTGTTTATCAAAACCTGCCCTAGTTTGCCAATTTCACGGCAAATGACTTCAGTTTTCCAGAAACTGCGGATGTCCCTCACCAGATTACTAACAAAATAACAGTAGAGTATATAATGTTTGCGTGAGAGCTATTTGAAGAATTATTCATGTCAGCAGTTAGTCATAAACCTTTATACAAACATTTATATCACCAGAAAGCTGATGGCAACCCCAAATTCTTCTCCTATTTTTCCCCCATTCTTCCCTTTTCTAATGTGCTTCCTAAATGAATCCAGTGATTTGCCCAGAATTCATCCATCTGACTTTATGCCCAAGATATGCTCCAAGGAGGCAGGAACAGCTTACAGCTTGGTTAGAAGGACTCAAAACTAAGTTTCATTTACTCATGTAAACCTGGCATTTAGCTGAACTCAAGCATTGACAGGTCAATGGTTGTTGTTTAGCTGCAAAACCAATTTATTTCACATTTTAAGACCCAATGTAGCATCACGCTGCATCTCTCAACAGCCCCAGTAGCACCTCTCAAGAGACACATCAGTGACTTCGGCTGCAAGGAAGAGCCATGCCCAGCCCACACAAACATTAATTGTTGCATTGTTCACCTTGTTCCACTTCAGTCACCGGTAACAAGAATTGATGCCCAGACAGCAAAGAGTGGTCAAATAGCTCATTCTCATCTCCTCCAGCACAGGTACCACAGGCAGTCACTGAGGAGGACGGACGACTGGAGACAGGAGATTGCCTGCTTTATCTGTGCCTGAAGCTGGTCCTGATTCAAGGTGTGATGGCAGAACATGTCAACATGTGACCGCACCCTTATTTTCAAAGTGTATGCAAGATGTCAGCGTTAAAACCTGGGCCAGGAAGAGGCTGAAAATAAGAAAAGGAATGCTAAATCACACCTTAAAATCCTACTCCAGAGAAATGCAAAAAGACACTATTAACCTGAGCCAAAAGCACTTGGTGTTGGAAGGAAAACCCAAGGAAGAGTGGCTAAATTGACAGAAAAGGACCTCAAGTTATGCAAATATGAATGACAATATTGATCAAGAACAAGAACGTTACTGTCACATGATGGGGAAAAGTAATTTGCACATGGCAATATCCGCTGGCAGTATTGCTGTGAATAATTACTCTGAGGTTCAATTTAGTAGTGATTATCACAGAGATCATTTTAAAGAAGAAAAGAGTATAGGATGTTAGCAGAGAAAAGTTTTGTTTGTTACTTTATTAATGATGATTTGTATAATGCCTTATTAGTCATCATTTGGATTTGTGTAGAGGCCTTCATTATAAAAGTCACTCTACAAAGAGATCTAATTGATTCTATGGAGAGAACCACACTGATTTTGAGGACATACACAATAAATATTACATCACTTTGACATGCTTTTCTGTTGGCTATGCAGGAGACAAATCCTCTTTCTACGATACACTCTCTCTGCAAAACTGTAGACCCAGATGTAAACAGAACTAAAACAGTGATAACTCTGCATTTGCCTAAAATATACATATTATTGCAGTATACTCCTATTCAAATGACAGTTGCTCTGAATTATGATAAGGTATTTTAACTAAAGATTTTACCATGTATAAACATTTCTTGAACTTGAAAGCCATGCACTTACTTAGCAGCATGTTATTCCACTTAATGGGATAATGAAGAGTAGAAGCAAAACCAGGCTACCTGCACGTTTTGGCATCCTGTGTATCATTGTCATCAAAGTGATGCTGTGGCAAGGGGAACAGCTCAAGCGCATCACTAAGCTCTGAAGCAAGCTATGCCATTATGTGAAAGTTCCCATGAAGCCCCAGTGACTGTTAAATTATTTAATGTGAATTGCTTGAAAATGCAGTATTTCCAGTAATTCCTTTGCAAAAGACTGAAATTTTGTTCCCTACTAGATGTCTCAAGCAATAATAAAATCAAAGCACAAAATCCCTGTGCAACAGCAGATTAAAGAGAACAAGGAGACCGTAAGGTATTATTGAAAAATAAAATTAAGGATAATCTTGTATTAAGTGTTTGGATTCAGTCTTCATCCAGAAAGAAAATACTACGATAAGTACCTATGGATTCATCTTCTGGTAGCATGAAATGTTACTGTTTTCGCCACATTGTCACTATGACTCTCTGCACAGTGGAGTCAAAATTATTTGGCTCATTGCTGTGAACTCTCTGTTCTGTTATTGTCAGCAGACAGCACTCCTTTTCTGCCAAAAAGCTGGGATGTGTGCAAAGCAGGAAGACTTGGGCCTTGCCCTTTCCCCCTTGCCTGTTACCCCTTCCCCCTTCCCCTCGCCTTCACCTCTCCTTTCCTTTCTCTCTCCTTTCCTTTCTGTGCTTTGCTTAGGACAGCAAAACAGCTGTTTTATTAGTGTGATCCTGGAGAACTCAGACTGAAGGTCTATCAATTAATACCTATTATGCATATATATAGCATACGTATATTTGTATACACAGCATTTCACATCAGCCAGTTTAACGTGATTACAGGACTTTGTTTTCTTGCTGGTAGACTATAACTTTTATTTAATAAGAGGAGCATAGGTATTGCTGCTTTTCCTGCACGCCTCTTGGGAACTTTCTTTGACATCTAAAGCCTTTTTCTGGCAACCAGTTTGTTCTCTAACAATGGCAGGCTGGGAGTTGTGATAGATCCCATTTAGTCTTTTGAGAAACAACTAAATTCTGTGGGTTAACTTGTCTTCTTTTACCATCTAAGGAATATTGGCAGGCTGCAACCATTTTCCTCTGTTAGCCCTTGAAATGATTCTTCATGCTTTTGTCACATAATTAAAATTAGATTACTGCAACTCCCTGCTGGCTGGCCTTAGAGCTTTGTAAACACTCCAGCTGGCCCCTAGGTTCGTAGTGAAAGGGATGCTCTAAGCATATTCTTTCTTTGTCCTCTCTTCTCTCATCTGTGTTGAAATCACTGCACTTGCTAACTGCCAGCAGAATGTATTAGGTTATTGCTTTCTAAGGGCAGTGAACATAATGTTAGAGACATTATGTGCCAAAGTCTCTCTCAGGCTTTGCTTGAAAGAGTCTGGATGCAAGAGCTTTCAATCTATTTTCTCTTTGTTGGTGAGGTCTCTTTTTGCTGAAAAGAAGGGAAAGAAGGGGGAGGAAGTGGAGGAGCACAGGCTCTCCTAACAGAGCATTCAAATAGAAAATGCATACAGCTACACAATTTCAAAACCAGGGGCTGACTTTCATTGACCAGTGTGTAAATGCCATGGACATTATGCAGTTGCTTCTTCTCCTATGACAAAATGACTCCCTTCCACCCCAGCAGATGAAAGCCATTTTGAAATAACAGCATCTCCCACTACAGCCGGTCTTTCTGAGTTCAGTAGGCAGCTACCCTGGCTGACTTCTTTTTGTGTCACATTTGCTTATGGACCGTTACTCCCACATTCGCATCCAGCCAGTTCCATCTTATAAATCTTGCATGGAACATAGCGACCGTGTGAGATTTGCCTGCTGAGCTTGTAGGGATTATCATATTAAAGTTCTCAAGGGTCTGAATGACTAATTGTTAATGAGAGAGAACAATGCAGGGATCATGGTGCTTTAAAAGTAAGTAATACTAATGGCACAGTTTGTGTTTGGATGTGATTGCTCATCTTGCTGTCACATGTAGAAGTTATCTCTTAGTGTCCTCTGATTTTATGGGCCCATAACCTCAGCTCTATAATCAGACAGTCAGAAAGCACTTATTTTGCCGAAGAAGAATTACAGCGGTGAAGAAGCACAAACACGCTGTAAAGCTGGCGCTATTGAACTCTCCAAAACTATCAGAGCCTCACCACTGAAGCCAAGAATACATTTGTTTGGGTTGAGTTTTTACAGAGTCTTGGCCAGCCGGTGTTATGAAACGGTGACTATGGCTGCAGAACCACAGGAGCAATACTGTAGAATATGAATATTCCCCTTATTTGTGCTTCACCTTATCTCTCATGCTAATGATTTATGTTCCAGCACGGTCACCTCTGTACCCAGTCACTTTTTCTGTGCTATCTATTCCTTTGGACACCAATATTTAGTCATGCAGCACTGTTACTAGCCAGGGGCTTGATTTTAAATCCCTTGGACAGATTGCCAGAATGACTCCCCTATCCAGCTGAAAGCATAAGCACTGCGGGTCTTTGGCAGCTCTGCAAATCAAGACTACAGCTCCTCAAAGAAGTCTGAAAACAGTTGATTCTTACACTCAGCTTCCTGCCACAGTGCAGTTTGTGACTGCTGGCAGCCACAACATAACATAAGCTCCGTTTCTTTTCTCCCCTGTCTCACTGGGGCTTTTGCTAACATACATACGATACCACGGGTGAGCAAGTGCACAGTGCCGTGGCTAATGCAGAGAACTTCCTCTCCTATGACAGAGATGGCATTTACCATGCTCTGCTGCCTTGCCAGTGCAAACATCTCTGCTGGGGACCTCGCCACTGCAGTGCTGGCATGCCACTGCCTTTGAACGGGGACGGTGCCAACCTCCCAGACAGGCGTAAGCATGCGAAGCCAAGACACCGTGTATCAGGGCCTGTGCATGTGTCAAGGACAGGTTTCCCAGCCTGAAATGTCAAAGCAACTGTTTTTTCCCTCAGGAGGTGCATTTGTCTCTATGGTGAAGAAAATGTATTATCACAAGTGTTGCCTTTGAGCTCAGAGCTGGATAAAGACCAAACAGACACTGAATCCAGAAAAATTTCAGCAACCCCCTCTTCAGAAACATTCACATCCTCTGACAACTTTTTTCTTCCAAGAACCAGTCTGCTTCCAAAGAGAGAGCTGAATACTGACCAACACACTCCTTGCTTCCAGACTTTACATGACAGCTGCTTGGAAAGCAACACTTCAAGTTTGTTCTATTGAGGACTACTCTCAAGTCTAGTGCCCTTGTTAGCCAAACTGGGACTCCACTTCTTGTGAGCCTGTGTCCCCAAATATTGGCAGAGATAAATGGCCTCTAACCAGGCTCTTTATTTTGCTCCTAACATTACAGACCCCACACAGAGACACAACCTCTAGTTTCAGACCTGGGCTGTGCAGTGATCCTGTTGCTGCTGAGTCCCAAAGGCGTGTAGGGGACAACTGATTCCCGCATGCTGGCAAGCCAGCTAGGAGCCCTGCTCCTGACTTCACACCAGCTTCCTTCTGGGTGTCAGCTGCTGACTCTGACCGAGTGAGTCACTGCTGTAGGCCAAAGGAGCCAGGACCCACAGGGTATTTCACTCTTAAAACATCTTGCAATGCTGCAGAAATGCAGGCTTGTGGAATAAAACAGACAGTTAAGCAGCAGGAGATGGATACTTTATCACTTGACCAAAATGGGCAAGCAGAAATTCTCCACTTGCCTTTCAGAAGTCATTTCATGTTATTTCTCCTGTTTTGCTCCAATGTTTTTCTGTTTAAAAGAGAGTGGGGGTGGTATGGAGTTTTGTTTCTTTCTTTATTTTTAATTAGCACCTCTGGGCAGTGACCCAATCAAAGCCTCATCTCCCTAACAGAAGCCTGTATGACCACAACTTGCATGTTGCAATTTTCATTCACAGGCAAAGACTATCTGTTGTCCAAGTATTTTTACTCTGTCATAATCAAAATACAAATTGTAGCTTAACTTAAAATAGACATGTCAGAAACACTTGACATGACCTGCATACCTGTCAACAAGTGATAATCAAATTTCCTTGCCATACTAAAGTTGGGCAGAAGACATTTATTTAAAAAAAACCAACCCAACCTATCTGGTTTCCATATCATATTGAATGTCTGGACACAATGGGAGTTTTTCTCTTATGCAAAGGAGTCTAAAAGGAGTACAAGCAGTTAAAGGGATGTCTGCCGAAGCTGGGACAAGGGTACAACTTCTTTTTGAAACAGCCTATGTGCAGCATTACTGAAACCTAAAGATCAGAGGTGGAATTATTTCTCTGCTTTTTCCATGTATTGATTACATAAATACAGTTTCCCCGTATAAATATTTAGCTTCTCTGTTTCTCTCTGAAAATCAAACAGCAGCAGGAAAAGAAAAGCAGGGAATACAATTGTAAAGTAGGCATTACAGTGTTTTTGTGGAAGTTGAGAGCACAAATTGTAGTGCATTTTTAATGAAGGTAAAACCCAAACCGACACTGTCCCTTACAAAATTATTGGGAAAAAAGATGACACAGTGCCAAAAGGAAACTTCATACAGATAAGTTTCTTTTAAAAAAATGCAGTGAGAACATGGCAATGTTTAGCAGAAAAAGATAAAGGTGTAAGGAAAGAGAAATTATTCCAGCTCCTTTCTGCATAAACCTCTTTTGGAAATGTTTGCCAGAAACAAAAAGCACATCCCACGAATACAAACAAATAGGCTTGTATAGTACATGGTTAAAATCACCAATGTCTCACTGACTTGTGATCCAGACTAAGCAGGGCATTAAAAAATCCAAAAGAGCACAGCATCTTCTATTCCTGAAGAGACTGAAAGGGTACACTGACATAACAGTTTCCAACAGCTGTGATAACAGCCTGCGCAGGGTCATGCTGGAGCTGATGGACAACAGCCCCTTGCACACAGAGCGCTGGGGCCGTGCTTCGCGGGGCTGCCTCTTGCCAGGCTCAGCTCTGGTTACCTTGTACAGTATATCACAGACTAATCCTTCTGTGCTTGTCTCAGTCCTCCTCCGAGGGGTTCTCCCCCATCTCCTTTTCTGGTTTTGCCAAGGCAGAGGAATGCCTGTCCCTGCCTCCGTTACTTGATTTTGCCTGTTTCAGCTTCTGACACAAAACGGCCCTTCCTCACCCAGAGGTGTTGCGAGACATGTAGAAGAGGGCTTTTCCTTTCCACACTAATTGCATGGGTTTGGGAAGTAAAAGTTCCAAAACTCTGCTCAATACGCATCAGAACAAAAGCATCTCTTTGTCATGACATCGCTGTTCTAAGACAGGAACTTACTGGGTTAAAATCTGAGGCACTTCCTATTTATTTGAACAATCTCCCACTAAGTTCAATGCAACTGTACTGAGAGGAAACTACAGCGGGGACTGCTGAACAGAAATGCTCACAATTATCAACTAATTATCCCAGGAAGTCTACTGCTGTGGGAGACACTGTAGCCCTTGATCTCATGAGACAGAGGGACCAGGACACAGCGAGCTGTCAAACTCTTTGCTAGCCTTAACCCCAGCTCTGGGAAGACTGCTGGACCTCCCTGAAAAGCCACTCCATGGAAGAGGACCATAGTAACACATCCTAGAGTATTTCAGCGGGGTGAAATGGAGGGCAAGCTGCCCACAAACACACGTGGTAAGTATGGAAAGTAGATACCAGGCGTCCTTAGCTGATGAGTGTACCAAAATAAATGCCACAGGAAGAGACCTTTCTCCTGTCCAGCAGCACAGCTTCAAGAGGGATGTTTGCAGACCAGGTGTTGCCATGGCATGTCTTCAGATACTGTCTCAGGATATCTTGACTGTTTCCTGTGGATTCACAGAGCAGGTGAAAGAATGAATTCTGAAGATCTTGTCCTCTCTTTATATGTACTCTGAGGGACCTGGAGTCTGACTCTTCATAAGTCTAAAAAAATTGCAAAGACCGTGTAATTTCTGGGGGGAGGAATTGTAACTGGCACCCCAGGGAAGCTGATGAGCATTAAAAAGTAAAAACCAAACCTGACTTCTTTTGCAGATGCCACCTGGATTCTGACAAAAACAGATTTGCAATGCAAATTTGCATATTTTAGGAAAGTCTGAGTGCAGAAGGCCAGGAAAGGTGTCAAATGTCTGGTACAAACTATGTTCTGAAATATTGTGAAAGGAGTATGGATAAAGATGATGTTAGAGGCGTTAACCAGTTTTCTGATTATTTGTCTTTGCAGATAGCAATTTGTGTCAGTGTAATTTTTAAGCTGCTTCTGGAATTTTCCCTTTCTGTTCCTCCAGGTTCAGCTGTCCCTTGCTATCCTTTTGCTGGACTGCATACTAATGCCCCCTGATGTGCCAAATGTGGACAGAACCAGTTGCATATGCCATGCTTTACTGGAGGGGATAAAACCTCTGAAAAGCAGCAGGAATGGTAAATTTTTAACCTTTTCCTCTTTCCTCTTTCTCACACAAACTGACTGTTATTGCACTTAAAAGGCAGAATTAACACTGGAGACAATACAGGGTCGAAGGATGTGGAATTCATATTCTAAGCAAACAATGAAGAGTAGCTGCAGGACTTTTGGCACCTGTGTATGATGAAGCTTTCAAGAGAATTTCCTCCTGAAGGGACCTGAACTATTGGAGATTACACATACTGCATACTCAGCTTGCACACTTAGAGAAAAAGTCCCTCTTAGGCAACTGTAAAATGCCTGTCTTTCGACCATTTCCCTGGCACTAGTATAAACAAAAATAAGGAGAAGAGAGCTGCAGAGGACGACTCACTGAGACTGGGGATTAGTGGAAGGGACATGAAACCATGAAAGATATATATGCCCGTATTTTCTCTGATGGTCACAGCCGAGTGAGCAAATGGCCACTCCTTGTATGACTAATGGTGTAACTACTTAAGGACTTATTTCTACTGAAGTTTATGAAAGTTAAATCAAAACAAACCACACAGTTTAAAATAGAAATGTTCACTATCTGCTGTGAGCTGCAGCAGTCTATTTCAGCACATGTATGATTTTAAGCACACGTGCAGTTCTTTGGAAAGAGATGCGGTGCTTAAACCACGTGCTCACATCGACTGCTTTGCTGAAGTGGGGTCTCCATCTGACCATACTGAGCTGCACATACAAAGTCTTTGCAACTTTACTTTGTAGCCATTAATTTTGGCCCCACGGGAAGCTATTTATAAATATCTGAAAGAATTAAATCAGATCTGTACAGCAGAAAAAGGAATCAACGAAATATGGTCACTATGGCAACAAATATTTTCTGGATGTAGTTTTGCTTCTAATCAGCAATGGCATCCCCGTGTTCCTAACAATGGCAAAAGTTGTCAGGCTTTTCTTGTTCGCTTGTTTGTATTAAATGTGTTCTTACAGAGTAAAACAACAAACATAATGTTCAAGTATTTTAGACGAAAGTCCCTTTTCAGAAGTATTTTACACTAGTTAAAAAATTATTAGGAACTTGAAAAAGGCATCCATTGTTTTCCCGTTTTCTTACTGCTCTCCGGCCTCCCTGGTACAGAGTGAACCTCTGCTACACTGAGCAATTCCATAGGCTCCAACTCTGAGTTCAGATATTAAAGTGATCCCTTCACCACCAAGAGCAGCTGAAAGCAGGGTTAGACA
>VYZQ01035028.1:68176-80055 GCA_013400655.1 Mystacornis crossleyi | reverse complement strand
TGAAAGCAGGGTTAGAAAAAAACGATGCCACAAACCAAACTGCTGTTTTCAACAGGCAGTGCTGGCTGACTCCTGTGTCCATATTAAACAAAAACAGAAAATAAAAGGTGCTTACACTTCACTAGACCCCACCAGCAAAATATTCTTCTGACCATGTCAATCACAAAAGTGATTTCCAGCAGTACATGCTGGAAATGTCCAGGTCATGTCTGTGCACAGTCTCTGAACTCGCCAACATGGCCACAGCCTCCTTGGAGTTTTGCAAATTTCATGCTTTGTGGATTGAGTCTTTGATAGGTTGTAGATATCTCAGAGGGCTTTCTGAACTTGTCTGCACTTTGGTGGAGCTCAAAGACACTGAGGAGTTGTTTGAGCTTGCTTTCTTTTAATTTTTTTTCCTTGAGTAGATGAAACAACGTTTCAAAAATAGTTTCAAACACCACTCTTGTCCATTGCCATATGAGAGGGCATTTCCAGGACCAGTCTATGTTTCCTCTCTGGTTTTACATTCCTATTTTCTTTATAAACAGTGGCCTCAGAGGTATGTAGTCAGTCCAGCTGTTTCTTCCTTCGCTTAAAAACTAACAAATCCATTGGCAATGTCAACCAAATGCAGCAAAGGAGGTCAGTCCTCAGAGATTGTTAAGATTGTACAAGTTTCATGAAAACAGTTCTTCGGTAGAGAGAAGTGATCTTTTCCATGCCATGACTGTCAGAAAAGTTTGTTCATTGTCTTATTAGCTGTGCAAGAATCTGTGTTAGCACTGGGGCAAGAGGCAAAAACCTACCCATGCTTCTGATTGCCCCACTCAAGGGAGAAGGTTCAGTGGGAGCTGACAGCAATATAAATCACGGCTCTTTATGAAATCAGCCTTTGTAACTCCCAGTGTGTCTGACCTTGCCAATCTTATATCAATGATTAAATTGTTAATATTGGTCTTTAAGTGTCTCTTCACAGTTACCTGTGCCAACTCAGATGTGAGGTTTTAGATTGAGGTCATTCTCCATTGTTGATTTACTAATTTATTTATTTATGATAATTACCATGTGATATTTTGGAGAAGAGAAATCTATTTATGCAAGAGAGGCATTAGGTTAGCAAAGCTCAAGCCACACCCTCCACACAACCAAAACAGCACCAAAGCCATACAGAGATGCCAGAGCAAAGGATATGCTCAGTGAGCCTCTGACTTGCAAACTTTGGGGGTTGTTTTTCTTCTCTTTCATCAATGCAGGAAATTCATGCTAGCAAAGGAGCTATAGCTGAAATAAGGTATTTAGAAAATCAGCAACAAAATACTTGGAGCTGACATGACTACTTTCCCTCTGTAGTCATTTTTTAGCTTTCAAGCCCCTCCTGACACAACTCACCTTCTAGGCACAGCAAAGAGAGCAAAGGAAACTGATGACCTCTCACCCACATCAGCACCCACGGCAGCAGTACCAGCGCATTAGCCCAGGCTGCTCTGGGAACATACAGCTGGATGTTTGGCATGATATTATCTTCTTTACTAATACAGCGTCTTAAAGCAAATATCCCTAGTAAAACTAAATGCTACTAGACTCGTCCTATATTGAAAAACGTCTTCATGTCCCCCCCATGCATGGGTGAAGAATTCATAAAAATCTGAGGTCCTTTTTGTTTGCACTGCACCCCCACCCTCAGCATAGCTGTTCGTTAATGGGTTGACAACTGCAGTGTAGGGTTATCTGACATTTGTTTTTTAATGCACATGCTGTTTCAAAAAGAATAATGAAAATGTAAATAAATGCAAAGGAATCCTGAGGACAGAAAAATACTTACCAAAAAAACACTTAATGAAAAGTCCACATACTGCTCTGTATTGTGTCACTGACCATATATATATATATGTTAATTCTTCTAAGCCTCATTTGCCTAACAGCATGGAAACTGCCAGCATTTTAAGAACTGCTATCAGATAACTTGAAATGACATTAGACAGACCATACAAACAGCAAACAGACTCTAGTGACTGTTTTTCTTGAATCTGATCTGAGGTGAGGCGTGGTTTTGCTACACGTAGACTTTAAGGTTGCTAGACACCACCTGAGTCCCTAAGCTTCTGTGGTAAGAGAAGTTACACAATATATTGCAAAGATGGGGCTCTGAGAAATTTCACATCTTGGGGACTGATCTGAAATTTTAATTTATACCCTTGCCAGTCCAGGGGGTTGTTTTTCCCTGCTTCCCTCTTCTCATACTTTGCTGTCAGTTCCTAGTTAGTGAGATGAGAAAACTATTACATAATTCCCAAATTTCACTTTTAGGACTGTTTTCCTGATGCATCCAGGGTCACAGCAGTACAGAGAATCCCCAAGCCAGAACTCCCTGTGCTACAAGCTAACTCAAAACAGTCACAAAGAGAGACAGGCAGTATGGATCTCAACCACAGAGATACTCTGAGATCTTGACAACACTTGTGTGTGTACTGAACTCATTAAAAGGAACTCTGTTCTTTTCTAGGGGCCTTTCCACATGTTTCAGAAGATGCCTATTAGGATAACAGCACAGACAAAACCAGTAAACTTACAAAGGACGCTTACAGAACAGGGAAGAGAACAAAATAAATCCTTCAGAACAAACTGTATTTCCACCCCACAACTATGCATCCTTTCACAAAGATTTCCTCCATTTAAATAAGATTATGGAAATATTTTCTTATCCCCTGCATATAATATCAGATTTAAATGATTCTTCTTACTAACCAGTATTTCTCATGAACTTCTAATCTGGTTGCATTTAGGGTTTCTCTTTGTTCAAGCCAGCTGCCTCCCCTCCACTCCTCCATTTTAATAAAACCTGTTAACACGCTTGAGAGTCAAACATGAACAAAAATCTCCCATTCCCTCCAAAGTATGGCATTCATGAAGATGTCATGAATAAATAAACATTCTCTAGTGTTCTGTTTCTTTTGTCTAGCTTATTGGTGTTGAGAAACCTTCTTCTTAATTTATTTATGTTGGTATTTTATTTCCTTATTGAGTTTCAAAGATGAAAAGAGAAAAAAAGTACCAAGAAAATAGCTGATAGACTGAAATGACCAAGAATTTTCTCAAGGAGTTTAAAAAAATATGCTTTAATACAAAGATGTTGGTGTCTCATTATTTCATTTAATACACCTGTTTTTAATATGGAATGCATGACAGTTTGTGTATGAGAGTAGCTAGCAAGACAGTATAGTAAAATCAATGCGCAAGAATGCAATTTCTCCTAATTCTGATTTAATGATATTGCATTTTAGGCCCCTAAATGACTGCTGTGCTTTAAAGTGAGGCAATCCTGCCTAGCCCACCTTTATTCAAATGGCAGAATATGTACAGATCAGACAGCAGGTCAGTTTTGCACGGATCCACTGAGGTCCCGGGCGCTCGCCTCCAGCAGATGCCATATTCTCACCTTTTCCCTAATGCCTTAGGGAAACAGTGCATGGCAACATGCTTGCAGTTCCCACTGAAAAGACAATGTGCAGGATCAGGTCAGCAAGTGAGCTGATCCTCTTTATGTCACTCTGTTGTACTCCATAATAGATCTTGGTAAACAGAGCAGATCTCAGAAAAAAATATTGCTCAGACTCTAATTTTAAAAAGAATTGATAAGCCTTAGTGAAAATTACCAGACTTTGACAAATGCTAATTGGGGTAGGCAGGATGCTTATCCTAGGTCTCAAAATACAGTCTACATTCCGTGTCTTAAAAAATTCCAGCACTGTACCTGATCCTTATATGCAATGAATATGAAATTTTAATTGTTTTGTGTTGACTGGGTCCATTTTTCAAAGCCACAAGAATTCTTTGGTAGAATTAAATCCAATTTGATCCTTGTACATGGCTAACCAAAGGGCAATGTAGTATCTTTTCTACAGCACTGTTAACACACTCACAGCTGTATTTTGTCAGCAAAGGTCCTTTCTGGAGGTGAAAATGGAGGCATTAGAGCACAACGTGCTTTCTGTGTCCTACTTCATAACCTCACACCTTATATGAACTGTGAAACTTAAGACTAAGGGACAAACATGACAAACCAGCCAAACAGTACTATTTTTATTCTCATGACAAAGCCTGGGTTTGGTTGGTTGGGTTTTTTTACTTCTTTTTAAAGGCAAAAGTCATTCCTTTTCCAGCTGAGGACAATAAGGGCTGTAAGAATGCTTAGAAACCTCACATTACCTTACTGGGTTGCAGCAATGAGTATGTAGATGCTACCCTGATGAAACTCCCGCTACTCAAGTGGTAACATGCTCAAACTTCCACTTGTACTGAAGACAAGACAACAAAAAAACAACCTGCTGCATAGTTTTGAAGCTGTAGCCCTTGGGGCTAGAATCTTACAGGTTAAACTTACAGGTAAATTTTTGACAGAATTTGACTTTCAAATTTGTAGGATAATTATAGAAAGCAGTGGTGACTCAGTGCCGGCAGAGCTCCTCCCTTCTGAGTCACTTCTGTTTGGATATCACAGGAAGATGGGAGAAGAGCTGCATAACTGCAGGTGTCACCTTACCAAGGGGTTGTACTACAGAGATCCTGACCTTTTTGCAGGGTGTGAAGAAAGCCCCCACGATCTTTTGCAGATGGAAGGTGATTGCACTTTAGTGTTTGGGCCAAATTCTAACTTACCTCGTTTTCACCTACCAAAAAAAGAAGAAAAAAACCCCCCCAAAAACACAAAACAGACAGGAAATAAAATATCTCTGAACCAGCAAAGGTAATGTGGTCTGACAGTCCTTGAAGAAGAGGAATGCTGTGTTACAGAGGAGCGCTGGCTGTACCACAGCAGCAGGTGGTGAGACTCAGCGCAGGGTAGTAAATCTCTCCAAGGTCCTTCTGGAATGAAGGCACTGAATGACCATCACAGGCTGCTATTTTTTTTTAACAAATCACATCTAATCCAACAAGAAGAACCACCTTAAAGCTATTGTTGTATTGGGGCTATTTTTAGTTGAAGAAACCAAGACTGCAAAGTAAACTGGATAGTAAGAAGCTCAGACTAAAAATACTTGAGACCAACATGATATCTTTGGATCAGAAAACATGGTTGAGCTAGTAAACAAGCTACATTCTCCTACAACACAACTCATGGGCACAATATGGGTGAGACTGGCAATACGCTGTCTGTCCAGAGAGAGGACAGTGCATAAATGGGATGACCTCTGGCTAAATTCCATCTTTCCTCCTAAATCCTCTCTTCAGCCCTTGCAAAGAAAGTCTCAAGCTCTAGTCTGATTGTCCAAGTCACAACATGAAGAACTCCTCCACATCCCTCGCAAAAGATGCTGTGAGAAGAAGACGGAGTACAAATTTAATTCATCTGCTTTTTCTCTACGTGCCTTTGTGCCCCAGATACCTCCAAAGGAAAGGAAAGGACAGTTCTGTGGAGCAGTTCTCTCTCTTCTTTGCTCATGCTGTGGTTAGCAGACATACCCCTGGGTGAGTGGTGAGGAACACTGAAACCTCTCTTTTCCTCTTAATGAAAATGCAGCCAAGGGAACATTTTGGATTCTAATTGCTTCAGCAGTGAGGTGAAAGCAAATTTTCTTGCAAACTCAGTTTCCCCAGTACAAGCAATACAAGAAGAACCAAATCCTTTAAAAAAAAAATTGGGTTGGGTTGAACTTGACAAATGAGGATGCGGTATTTTCTGGCCATGATTTTGAACCTTCCAGCTCTCTGACAGGAAAGCGCGAGTCACTCCTCTGGAGGGCCGAGAGTGCACGGGGCCACTGACATGGCTATTCCTAAATCCACAGCTGCAGTGGAATACTACGGTATTCACATCATCAATTTCTCACTAAGGACTAAGCGGCTGAAGCATGTTTGAATGAGCTCTTCTCTGCATTTCTATCCATGTACCCACATTTCTTTTCTTTTCTACTAACTTTCTTCTGCTACGAGATGTGCAGTGTTCTGTGAGGCTGATGTCTGGCATACAGCTTGTCGACTGCCAGTTTAATCCCTTGTAATAATAACTGGCAAGGGTTTAGTGGCTGTCTTTCACCAGCATCCCCATATTTCTGTTTCCTTTTTTTATTCCAGCTTATTTGACTGCAGGTCAGATGAAACCTGATGAAATTTGGTTTAATTTCATTGTTTTTAGCAGTGCTTCACCAGTTTAGACTGGTTGAGAATTTTTTCTCAACAATATTCTTTGTACCAGGACTTCTTTCTTTGCATTCAAAATACAAGCAAGTAATGAATTACGTGGTTGTATCAGTCCAGGCTATGTGTATATGGCTCAGCAGACAGCTCCAAGCACTGGTTTTTCCATTGTGTTTTGTGCTGGGGTGGGTGTACAACATTTCAAAGATGCACAGGAGTGTGCTTAACAGACAGTTGCTCGGCTATTACACCACACAGAACATCAATGGGATTTTGCAGATTTGTTAAATGTCTGTCTCTCAATGGCCTGTGACCAGCACAGATAAGTATGAGAGTCAGGTGTTTCACACTCCAATTTCTAAGCTTCAGGTAGACTGCAAATCCTGATTTATTCCCTCCCTGGCACAACTGCCTTGCTTTTTGTCAACATTAAGAATCATTGTTCTAATCCTGAGTGTGTCACATGGTGGGTGCGAGAGCTTTGTGATTTTGCAGGTTCAGCCTCTGGCATCAGCTCTCCCTCCGTTACAGCGTCATAGGACAACTTCAGTTCATGCCAGGCACCAGCCTCTTTCTACCTTCTGACCTGTTCTAGCACTGGACAGCACTATTCAGTACAGCACTCATGACTTGGTACTCACAAACCCTTTCCCTTGGGTTTTTTTCTAACGTACCTTTTCCTCGTGTTCCCCTACCAGTATGACACGCTCATTGTAACCTTTATGGATGCATTCAACCTTCTGGCTTCTCTCATCATTCACCCCTGCTTCACCTGACATGCCTATTATTTTCCTACAGATAGGCAGTGTGTCTTAAATTTACAGTTCCACAAGCTTTGAATTTTGTTTGCTGGACACTGAAATTCTGTGTCACCTCTTCCACTGCCCCTTAAAGGGAAAAATATTCCCATCAGAAACTACCCCTGGTGGTCGACATTTGGTGATTTAATTGGGAATAAGGACGTTATCATAGTTAGAAGATCATAGACGATCATGTGGCTTAGAGCCCAGATACTGTAACAAAAGGGGCTTTGGAATATGGCAATATTAATAGGTTTCAGGGGGAAAAAAGAATTCTATGATGAAGTCTGTTATAATGGGGACCCTATCAGGAGAGACGTGGCGGAAACTTCCTGGTTAGGAAACTTTTAGCAGAAATTCACAATTTAAGAATTTATCCCAGATAAAGATTTTAGATCAGCAAGAAGAGTGAGAAGATGATGAAGTTTCCAAGTTTCTCACACTGTGATCTGTTGGAATGTGAGTGTACTACCTACTTTATGCTTCCCTAGACAAAGTCAAACTATCACCCATGTAACAGACACTGAATAGAGCAGAGGTTAGACATTCTGCTCCTCTCTGTAATGGGATGTGGTTGGTGCAAGTGCACAGATTAGCAGACAAAGCCGTGCCTAATGTTATTAGCTGAATGCTTTCACGGAGCTATGGCATTATGGAACTTCAGCAGAAATGTCTCACTGACCAAACTGATGGTCTCACTAGGTTAACAGGGAAAGAATTACTTTTATTTTCAGCCCTACGTAACAAATCATGGTGGTTTAGGCCCCAGGCATTCTAATAATAGTGTTAGCAAATAAAACGTGTGTGTAAGTAAATGTATATGTATACGTTGCTATATAGAGATATTCCAGATGTGTTTAATGGACAGTGTAGTGAATGTTCTGAAGACCACTATTATTTACTGAAATAAAGCACTAGCAAGAATGACTGCTGTGCAATATAATCAGGGGTCTTTGTTGTTTCCAGAAACCTAATGAATGAACACATAACATCCATTGGTTTCCGAAATGACAGGCATATGGTGCTCATAAATAAATAAAAAGCATGATATTACAGTTACGCTGATACCACTGAGTGGCAACATTTGGTAAACTGGAAAGCTGTCTATTCTATCCTACCTCGACAGCAAAAACACAAAATCTGTGAGTAAAACCAATTAATTGTGACTGATAGCTTTTGGGGTTTCCTCCCATTAAGCCATGTTACTAGGTTCCAAATGAAACACTAGATCACTTTTTCATTTATAGATTCAGATATATATTTTAAAACCATTAAATTTACATAGAAGGTAATTGACAGCTACAGTACCCTTCAGCAACAATACCTCCATACCTAGGAGAGATTCCCAGCAATACAGAAGACTGCAGCAGGACCTGGGTGCCTATATTCTACTTTGATTCAAAACTGAGGTCCTGAAAAGGCCAAAATAGCTGCCTACAGGACTAATTGTGCTGTTTTACAGTGATCTACTATTTGTGGTACTCACCAGAACACGGGTGACCCTGGTTCAATTACCAAATTTCTGTGAGTTTAGGAACCTCAGTTTCACGTCTCCCAGGAATGCTCTACCTATACACTCCTCTTTCCACATGTTCTCACTTCTTGCCCAAATTGTCACACTTTCACCAGTGGTATCACTCCTGCAAAATTTGCAGCATATAGGAATACATTTCTTTCTGCTACCCTTGCATTCCAAAGCCACAATCAGATCCCTAGAAGTAAGTCTTCCAGCTGACCCATCTCAAAACACAAAATACATATTATCTCAAGCAACTGGGAAAATGACACTTCCCTTCAGCACAATAAAAGCTGTACAGTCCATGCCTTTAAGTCTTAAAATCCAGTAGTCTGACTGCAAACTTAGCCAGACATCCAGCATGGCCAGGTAAACACTGTCCCATCAACTCAAGCTAACTCATCCTAATTCATTCAGATTCATCAGTTTTCTGTGGTACCTACAGGTTCCATAGACGAACCTCTCTCTTCAAGCTTTGTGGAAGCCTAGCCCTAGCTAGGTTTCCACAAAGACACATTCCACAATCAGGGCATAACGTTTTTACAATGGGTGGCATCTCAAAGAACTCCCTTCCTAGGCTGTTTGTGGTAACCTCCTTTGGTTTAAGACTAGCCCAAAATCTGGAGTTAACCTATATGGTATAGGAGAGAAGTATACAATATATTCCTGATCACTAAAGTGTTCAAATGGTCTTTAATTAACTCCCATATGATAGAGGTCACCTTTCTCTTTGGATTAACCTAAAGTGATTGTTAAGACTGAGATATGGTTGGAAAATACTTTTATTTCTGAAGGCTGCTGATACAGTAGATAACCTGTGGCTAGTAGAATCAAATCAGCCACAGTTCGGTCATAAGATCACACATCCAAGAGCTGGAGGCCCGTGTTTGTTTTTCATAGGTTATGCCACGCAAAAATAAAGGCTTGTGTTGACAGTGGACTGAAGCACTAGAGGAAGTTGCAAATGACAAGGTATCACTTCCCTGGGATTTAGGTAAGGATTCCCAGGAATCCTAAGGCTGGAAAATCATATCCTAGATTCTGTCAGGACCACCAAAGCAGAAAAAGGTCTGATGCTAGAAGGGATATAAGGTAAAACTGAGTTTTGAAGAGTTATCCTTCAAGAGTAGAGGTTGTTTTCCTGTGATAGTGTTAGTGATACAGTTGAGTTATAGAAATGAATGGGCTAGAGAATTGTATTTATTCCTTAATTTTACTGGGATTGCTATCTTAAATTGAGGGTGCTAATACAGTAGTAGAACTGTTGTAGCATAGCTTACAGGATATATGATATATTTGATCTGTTAATGGCCAGAGTCACTTCTGATTTTACAAAAGAGGATGTATTAGCCTGTCAGAGTAGGTTGAAAACTGTACTGCAGATACTTTGAATCAGCAGTACAAACAAGGGCTGCATGATGAATCCTACCTAAATGCGAGAAATTTGTCTTTTGTTGAGACACAGATGTGGAAAGTTAGGGATTTTTCTGAATCCTGGAAGACTTGCTGTTGCTGCTAGACCAAAAAGCTAGGTTTTGGGTTTGGGTCTGTCAAAGTCATCAGTCTTGTGTTGAAAAAGGTGAACTCCTAAATACACCTGCAAGTAGTTCTGGGATAGCCAAGTGTTGCTTTCCTGGCCTTAATACAAGAGTTTGTGTAATGACTGCAAAGCTAGGCTAATTCCCCCTTCCGGCAGACACCACAAGACACTCAGGAGTGCTGGGCACAGCAAAGGAAAGGAAACATGATGGGGGGGGACTGCATTTGGTTTTAGGTGAAGTTCATCTTCCAGGTCCACAGGGGTCTGAGACATTGAATGCACTCCTAATGGGCTGTGTGCTGCAGGGCTCCACTGAGCACTGACACCCTTAGCTGGGCTAGTATTAAGGTTCAGGTCACTGGGCCAGAGTTTAAAGTTACGATTAGCCCTCAGAACAGAAGTGGCTGGAGTGTCAGGTTTAACACAATGTTCCAGACCAACATGAGAGTCAAGCTGGAAGACATTTGGGGATGGAGTTAGATGACCTAACTGAATTCAGGTGAACCTTAAGGGTTTGTCATAATATCAGTTGAAAAGCAACAGTTATGTCTCATCCTGCTGGGGTTGCTAGTTTTCACCTGAGTTAGTCCTAACACGTTAAACCAAATTTAATCTGGAGAGTCTGAAGGACCAAGTAGGGTTTAGTGACAGCATGGCTTAGTATTGTATACACCATTAGAACCAGGAAAACTACTGATGAAAAAGTCAAATGGAGCTAAGGTTAGATATGGGCAAGCAGAGCCTGATTTTAGGGCTAAGTGCTCTCATAATGGTTAATGTTTGGTACTGGAGGGGCTGAAGAACTTTGTGAAAGTCTGTCCTGCAATTGATGCATTGCTCTTTTTCCTAAGGGAGAGAGGCTTCATAGGGAAAAGCCTAGCAGACAGAGGAAGAAAGTGAAAGAGGAGAAAGAGACACACTATATATCAAGACTTTGGGACCGCAAGGGAATGGTTTAAAAGTCTACACACATATGCACATTCCCCAATCTTTAACCTTTCTCCCATCCTTCCGGTCTCCCTGTGAGTCTCCCTTCCCCCCAACTCCCACAGTCCTCTGTCTCTTCATGTCACACAGACATTCCTTTCTTTATATTTTTCTTCATCCTTCCCAGTACCAGCATTAGGCAGAGGCAGCAAAAGAAGAGAAGAACAAGGGAAACAGCTTTACCATTTTTTTTTCATCTTGTGACCAAACGAACAGCAATAACCACAACCACCAGCACCACCACAATAAAAATGGATGTGTTGCAGCACCGTAGTTTTGCTGGCCTGGAGAGAGCAGTAAGTGAAGGTTGCAGGGGTTTGACCACAAGCCTTCGGGGTGGGATCGAAGCATTTGAGGACCGCCAGCAACCAGTGAGCCGGCTCTGCCCGCGGGCTCTCTGGCCAGCCGGGCACCGCTGACCCCACCGGACCCTGTCTCCCGGCACTTTCTATGTGGAGCAAACCTGTCTCGAAGGACACCGGGCCTCCCCGAGGGGCACCTCTGAGGCCGCCCCTTTGCCTGGCGACCCCGAGGCCCGGCTGCCGCCGCACGGGGGGCATCCAGCTGTTGCCAACAGCTGTGTGTCAGCCCCGGCTGCGCCGCGGCCGAGCGCGGGGTCCGCCCCGCCGCCGTCCCCGCCCCCGCGAGGAGGAGGAGGAGGAGGAACCGAGAGTGCCCGACCCGGTGGCTTTTAGGCGGGGAGGGCATTCAGTTGTTAGAGCCCAGGCCCTGCACTCCTCTTCCAGCTGCTGGTTCTGCTCCTTTCCAGCGCTACGGCCGCCAGGCTGGCTGCTGCCTGGCCTCCCCTCCTCCTTTTGCCGGTACCTAGCTCAAAACCGCCGGAGGCTGCGAGGCTTCGCTCTTAAAGGAGGAGGAAGCTGGGTCTGCAAAGGCAGAAGGGAGTTGCATTGTAGCTGGG
>VYZQ01035028.1:46354-68038 GCA_013400655.1 Mystacornis crossleyi | reverse complement strand
GCTCCGCTCCGCTCGGCGGGCGCGCCGGGGCCGGGGTCCGGCCGGGGGCCCGGCGCCGCCCGGGGGTACGGCCAGGTCGCTGCTGTGGGCGGGAAGGCTTCTCCTTCCCCGCGGAAAGGGATCTAATGCGCGACATCGCCCGTTAAGGTCACCATGGCTGACAGAGCGGCTGCTGAAAGGGCTTGTAAGGACCCCAACCCCATCATCGATGGCAGGAAAGCCAACGTGAACCTGGCGTACCTGGGTGCCAAGCCGCGGATAATGCAGCCAGGTGAGGAAGCAGTCCCGAATGGCTTTTCTCTCCGTACCTCAGGTTTCTGAAGAGAGTCAAACTTCAAAAAAGGTAGTGCTGCCCTCCACCCTCCTGAAGTACGCACACAGTTGGGCGTGCTTTGGTTTTGATTTTTAAATGCAGTGTGTAGTAACTTTCTGGCTATTTTGGACATGTGCCTTATTTAAAAACAAAAGCGATCAGAGGTAAAATAATCTGGAGTTCCCTAGGTAGACTTCCACAGCTCAAACACTTCATTGGTTATTCCTGCTGCTGGGAATGTGGTGGCGCTGACCATTTACAGTATCGTTGCAGGGTAAGATTGGCCTAGGAGTGAATCGCTTCCAATGTGTGCAGTCTTATTAATACAAACAATATCTTAATGCAAACTTCTCAAGCAGATGGGAGCTATTATGCAGATTTTAAAATGGAATGGCTCTTCCTAAGACCACATCTGAGACAATCTGATGTCCTAGCCGCTTCCCAGACTGCTGCTTTGCAGCAAGAGTGAGAGGAGCGTGGAGTGTGTGCACGTTTGTGCTCTAAAGGAGGCCATTCTGAATTCCCCTGTGTTTAGCCTGATGAACACTCGTGCAAGTAATTAAGTGCCCGCCAAGAAAGACAGGGTTTATACTACTAGGGTGTTTGAAGAACAGAAATGAAGTTGGGATTTGACCCCCTGTGCTAAGCCCTCATGAGTAGGGGTGATGGAAATTTTTTGTCTGTAGAAATTACACAAATACACAGATGAATGGAAAGTACCATCTAATCCTTCAGATGCCAAAGTTAGGAATCAGAATGGAGCACCAAGTAAAATGTGAATGAAAACCCTGTGCTTGTTTAGAAAAAAGTAATTTTCCTCAACATCTCTAGGAAAGTGTGTGCTTTACTGGTTTAAGTTCTCTGTGTGTGTGTATGGACTGATATATTTTGCTTTCTAATTTTTGGTTCTACAGCCTTTCAGATGTTGTTACTGCAGGCCGTTAGTGACGGGTCTTACTCTGCAGGTTTTTTTGTGTGTGTATGTGTGTATATATAGCATAAATAAGTGGCCAAAAAAACACCCGTACAGAGAATGTGATGTGTTTTTGTTGGTAGGTTTTGCCTTTGGTGTCCAGCAGCTTCATCCAGCTCTCATACAGAGGCCTTTTGGGTAAGTCTGTTCAATGGGACCTCAAACAGGGGAGGAAAAAAATCTTTTTAAAAAAAAAAGGCAAGAAAAAGTATGATCGTTGAAGGCCTCTTGCAGTAGCATCCTTAAAGCTGGCCAGCAATGCTGAAGCTCTCAGATTTATAAATGTATACCCATAAATGCGCTCACCTTGTCGGTCATGTTCTAAATGCTGCAGCTGAGTCAAGTTGTGTGGGACGTGGCCCTTCCGACTAAGCAGTCCAGTCCCACATGACCCTATGATAAAACAAGGAGGTATGACTTGATGCAAGATTGCTGTGCCCCATTTCTCTTTTTTCAGCTTGACTCAATGTTATTTATCTCTTTCTAATCTGACAGGGATCGTTTACAGTTAAGATAACTGATCAGAAGGATATGATGATAAGAGGTGGAATAGTTCTGTTTGGAATTAAACTCTGTAACCAGTAGACTCAAACACAAACAAGCTAAAATGGTGATTAACGATGCATGTATGTTTTTTCATATAGTCAATAGACCTCCGTGTGCTTTTTTTTTTTATTTATTTATTACAGTAATGAAGTGGTGTTGATAGCTAAACTGTGTGCTTTTATTTAATTGAAAGAGCTGTAGTGAAAGTTTGGGGGGGTGTCTTTTTGATTTTGGTTTTGTTGTTGAGGAGTGACTTTGCCATGGGGAGCAAAGGGCCTTTATTTTTCCTTGCTTTCAAGCTGTAGCCTGTGACTTTTTTAACCATATTTTGTAGTGAGTGCTAAATTGTGTGACTTCTTGATTTTTAAGTAAATCAATCTATTGCTTGCATGTTCATAATTTTGGGGGGTTTGTTCTTGGGAAGGGTGTGGAGCTCCTTTATTAACGATGTGCGTTCATTTGGGCTTTCTAATTTGAGGGGTTTTTTTTTTCTTCAATCTGTCTTTAATATGTAGTGCCCTTCTCCTGAATTTGAGTATAAACTATTCCTAAGTGGATCTAACTCTTGCTTTTTATAGGCATATCATTAGGAGGTGAAGTCCGCTTTAAGCTTTCCATAGAGTGTCACTTCACTAATGCACACTGATTGAGAAACTCATTGTGAAATAGTGCATTTTGCTAATTAATGCATAAGCTAACAATAAAGTAGGGAAAATGTGTCTCAAATGTATTTTGTTTATTTGATCAGAATAGCTTTAGAATATTGTACCTATCTGTTATTAAGCAACCATAGCTTCTCAGTAATTTGATTTGACAGAATGGAAGGAAACAGTTCCTATCCTGAAAACTATAGGAAGAAGTTTTCATAGAAACTTCATGTCATTTTAAAAGAGCGTGTTGATTCTTCTGAGAGTGGGGAGGCTGTAAAAAACTTTATTTTTTTTAACCTTCTTATGATTATCCTCTACTGTATTTTGCTTGCCTCTTTGAAGCATGAGGAGATGACAGAGTGTGTATGCAGTGATCAGTTTATGATGTCTGCAGTAAGGTAGGCAGGAAGCAGAACACCTCGTCTCCAGAGCTGTTAAAACACTTGTTGAAAAGGGAACTACTGCATTGTGCAGGGATCAGCTGTGGACAGACTGAGTATTTGCTGAGCACAACAGAAAAGGAGGACCTGTGGCAGTCCCTTGCTTAAAGGACTGTGCAAATGTAGGAGTCTTTCTTGCTTTCCTTACCCGGAGCCAACAATAGGTGACATAAACCATGTTTAGGTCAGGGAAATCCTTCCATCAAGCTGAATAAGGCTGTATTTCTAATGTATTGCACATAAATCTGAAGGAATGTTGGTCACAGAGCCATGTATATATGGAATTGGTAATTTTTCATCCTTGACTCTTGCATTTCTTTTACTGTGTGTAAACAATGGACATTACTAATCCTGCTTCCTTCTCAAAATTTCCAGTGACCTGTACCTTTATCTAAAGTATGTAGTTCAGATTAAGAAGAAGAGCATTCATTAGGATGAATGACCATCTTCATTCACTTCACTGACAGTAAGAGGGCATGTTTCAGTGCTTATTTGAATCTCTTTCTCTTGAAGAGTTCACTGTTAGGAGGTTCTGTGTGGATTGCACTGAAATACATGGTCACCTTAAAGCTTTGTTCTTCCTGTGCAGTAGCACTTTGGAAGTACACTTCACTAACGTGCTGTGTGAAACAGGCTGTAGTGGTGATTCACTGCCAATGCTCAGCTAATCCATACACAAAAGCTTCAAGTGTTTTGCCGTTGAGTTTTGGGGTTTTTTCCTAGCAGAGTGCGAATTAGTTGAGGTGGTGCCGTATTTTGGTACGGTCAGCTGTGTTTTAGAGTCACAGAATCATAGAATGGCCTGGATTGGAAGGGACCTTAAAGATCATGTTGTTCCAACCCTTGCCATGGACAGGGACACCTTTCCCTAGACCGTGTTGCTCAGAGCTCCATCCAGCCTGGCCTTGAACACTTTCAGAGACGGGGCATCCACAACATATGGTTTCCCATCTATCAAATAATAAGCTTAAAATAATTTGATTATGTTACATTACTTTTACTGAGGAGATGCAGAAGTTCAGTATTCTGATTTAAGTACCACACTGTTGTGGTGGAGGGAGACACAAACTAGATTAGCTTCAACGCATGATGCATTTAAAATGCAGGGAATTTTTTTTCTTTGGTGCTGCAGAGATCAGTTCATCCACCAAATAACATTTTTTCCTGCTTTTTATATTCAGCATCTATCTTACTGCTGGTGTGTTTCGTAGAAAGCTGTTTGATCACAGGACGGGTTATTTATACAGCTTTGTTTTCAGGATTGTTTATTAAAATACTATCTCTGAATTCAACAGGAATTTACGGAGGGGGAAGATGACTTTGCTTCCCAAGATAGCTTTTCTTGTTTAGCTAATGTAATTTTTACTTTAATACTGGTGGGAAAATTCGGGGTTATACAGAGGTATTGATGTAGGACATAACTGTTGTGGAGATTTTTTTCTTTATTTTCTGTCTAAAACCTATACTTTGATCAAAATGAAAATATTCCCACTGTTTTCAACAAGACCAGAGTTAAATCCAAAGTTAAGTCCATCCTCAAATGGTTAGCTGATACGACATGCTTGATATCTTCCAAGAGTTAGGCAAATCTGCCTTTCTTTACAGAGAAGGAAAAGCCCCCTCTTGAGTTTGTGATCAAAAGACCTGTATAATACTAGACTACAGATAGTCTGAAAAGAGGGAATGAAGCTGGAACAGCCAGAAGTTAGCCCGCTGTTATGTCCTCTTAGTGGTTATCAGATAAAAGGAAACATAGTAAGGGTCTTGTATGTTTAATGCTTATGTAATCTATTTCTGTTAAAAGGAAAGCTTTTAACAGAAAATCTACTCTTTAATTATGCTTACAAAAGCAGACGATGCCATGCAAGGGCCAAAGCAAAACATGTTGTTTAAAGTTACATACCTAATTTTGTGAGAATATAATGCTGAGAGTTAAAGATGCACTACTACTGCTGAATTTCTATCTGCTACAGCTCTCTGCATTAGTCTGAAAAGTCCCTTCTTTCCTTTGAAATTGCCATTCACTTTATTGTTGCCTATAGGATTATTTTTGAGGTCTTTAGTTAAACATAAATCTTCAGCTATAACAGAGAAAGTCTTAAGGCACGTGGCAGGGATGTAGGTCATTGAATTTTGAGTATCTCAAAGCTACAGTTATTGCTGAAGTTAAACACGCCTTCTATTTTCCTGTATTGCAAAAGCATAAAACAGTAAATACACATTCCAAAATAAAAACTACTGCCAGGAAAGAGAGCTTAAATCCTGTGCATTTCTCACACTATCACTCTGAAAAGTAAAGCAGCAGCTTTTATTTAAAATTAAGGATACTAAGGATTTCCAGCGTAACTGGGAATTGCTTTTTCAGCTTGTGACCTGGCAGAGCATGAAAAGCCGTTGGGTTCTGAATGGCTGAGATCTTCATGTCCTGGCCTCTGCAGTAGGTAGAAATTTACTTTGGCCATATAAAGCCATTTTACTTGACTCAAAACAGTTGTAGCATGACATATGATCAAAAATAGCCCCACTGCAGCTTATGCTGTCAATCATCATGTGTTAAATGGCATGGTGGAGAGGAGCCTCCACAGGGTTTATGTTTATTGTAGGGTAAGATGTGGCAAACAGATAATGTTTCATAACTTCACCACCTGTTAGTTTCTTGGCTTAAATAAACCAAGTCACAAGAGCTTAAGTGGAAGCACATGTATCTTTCTGTCTTGTTCAAGGATATGGCCGAGTGTCCAAGTGTCTTTAGAAAATCTTAGTAATGTCAGTTCAAGTCAACACAAGCAGCCTGATAAGCTTGCTTGCTGTCTCTTCTGTTAGAATTACTCTCTTTCATAAGTGCTGAAGGTAAAGATTCATTTGATGTGGTGTTAAACAGACTCTTCGGGATGGAAAAGAGGCTCTCGGCGACTTCAAATTTGTTTTAATACCTCTTTCCTTAAATGCTTAAGAAATATGGTATTATGTTTATTAGAATTGTACTTGGTTGGTGACCAATACAAAATGCTTGCTTATGCTCATGCATATGGAGAGCTCAGGTAATGATGTGTATTTAAATGCACAGAGCCAGCTTAAGTATGCTTCAAATGCACTTCTGGCTAATCACTTCATAAATTAGGTGAGTGTTAAAAACCCAACTTACGGTTTTGTTTTATGTTTTCTTTCCCTTCCCAATCCCTCCCTATTTGTCACTCCTTTTTTTTTTTTTTGTTATTGTTTTTTCATTTCTCCTTCCCACAGTAGGAAATGAATTTCATTGACGTGTTGGGTTTTTATGATTGTGGTGTTCATGTCTTAAAAATGGCAACTGAACATTTCTCTCTGCTAATACTCCTGTTCAAGCAACTGAGCTCTTTTTTTCTGAAAAAGAAAACTAAGCTGTTTTAAAGTCTATCACTTATTTTAAACTATGTTTTGCTATGACTCTAGTTGATAGCGTCCCTTCTGGTTGCAAATGTTTCCTTGCTGACCACTTAAGTACATCTCAAAGCTATTTTAAAAATGAAACAAAAAAACCCCCTACAAACCCTTTTTGTGAAGTCTTGAATTTGGAGCATAGAGGACACTTTTTAGCATTGCAATTTTCATCTGTGCTTAAAGCGTGTTAAAAGGTTGGTGCAGTCTTTAGAGTTGTCTGTAAAGGTAAAGTTGAGTATGAAATGGTAGTGAATCTGCACAAGAAGTTTTTCATGCATTTATAGAGATTCACTGGCTGGGAAGGAGTTGCATATATGAAGGACTTCTCTTTGGAAATCCAGATGCAAGACAGGGTTAGGAATGTAAAACAAGAATTATACAGAGTATTTTTAAAAAATTCATATTACATGATAAAATCCAACCATGAGATTACATGTATGTACATTTGTGTGCTCAGACAATTATATGACCAGTTTTTAAAACTAAAGGGCTAAGTAAACATGCCAAGAAAGTAAATTTTGTGACTTGGAGAAGATGGGAAAGTGTATACTCATCCATTCAGAAAGGTTATTTCTTAAATTGTAAATTTGTGGGGTTTTTGCTTTTGTTTAGCACCAGATCTCTTTATACTTAATCTTATGGCCACCTCCCAAAAAACTCCATGCTGTATGTCTTGCATAGAAATAAACAAGCTGGCACAAAACAGGACATCAGTGACCTGATAATCAAACAGGTTTGACCCTTGTGTCCTTACGAACTTTTATAAAAGTGTGATGCACACGTACTTAGGAGTCACTGTTATGGATTTTAATAGCATCTATGTAGCTTCCCCTCAATGGCCTCTTGTGACGGAGTGAGCTGCACTATCGTTCGTTTGAAAAGTGTGATTCTTGCTGTGTTTACCACACTTGTGAACTCTATTTAAACTCCTTTGTCGCCTGTGTTGGTTTTTTTCTTATTTTTAATAAGGGTGACTGAGGTTGCAGAGAAATTAATGTGTGCTGAGTCTGCATAGCAACTTAAGTAGGGTTGCCACAATACGCTCTTAACATGCCTTCCTGGGAAGACTTGACACGAAGTCAGGGTTCAACCATTTTGTTGCCTTATTGGCTGTTGTCAAACTCATTATAGTGATGCTGTCAAATTGCTCAGTTACTAATAATAAAAGTATTGCAGGAAATAATTTTACTGCGAGTCGAGCAGTTAAGAGAGAAGCGGGGTAATAAAAATGACTTATAGATGATTTGAAGAACAAGTACTGCAATTTTCCAGATGGAATAATCAAGCTTAGTCCTTCAGAGTTGTCTTGAAACAGACATCAGTAATGCTGGTCCTTCTAAAGATCTGAATGGCATTAAACATATGATCCTCAAGGAACACCGAACACCCTGACTCAACTCAGCTACAGTGCTGTGCTTTGGAGTGATGCATCTCTTCGGGCCAGCGAACTGATAATCGGTCCATTGAGTCAAGTTATTGTGGCAACCCTATGCACATAACAACA
The DNA here is from genome assembly GCA_013400655.1 of Mystacornis crossleyi. NCBI lineage: Eukaryota > Metazoa > Chordata > Aves > Passeriformes > Timaliidae > Mystacornis > Mystacornis crossleyi. The sequence goes on along the minus strand of VYZQ01035028.1, from coordinate 60,192 downwards.
ACTAAATTGAGTTTGTTTTAGTTCGGAGTATGGATATGACGCTTAGGCGCTGGCTCGCGTACCAACTCTTAACTCCCTCTCCCATCTTTCAACAGGATACCCGCTCACTATGTCTATCCACAGGCTTTTGTGCAGCCCGGAGTGGTGATTCCCCACGTGCAGCCCGCGGCAGCCGCTGCTTCCACCACGCCCTACATCGACTACACCGGAGCGGCGTACGCGCAGTACTCGGCGGCGGCGGCGGCCGCCTACGAGCAGTACCCGTACGCCGCCTCGCCGGCCGCCGCCGCCGGCTACGTGGCGGCCGGGGGCTACGGCTACGCCGTGCAGCAGCCCCTCACCGCAGCGGCGCCCGGCACGGCCGCGGCGGCCGCGGCGGCTTTCGGCCAGTACCAGCCGCAGCAGCTGCAGACAGACCGCATGCAATAGCGGATGGACTCCTGAGGGAAGCTCGCGCGCTCTCTTCCTCTTCTCAGCCTTCCAGTATAAGTAGCTAACAGAGACAATTGATAGTAACTAAGGAGCTTTAAGGAAAGCGATGCTATTGCGAAACTAAAGATTTTTATTCCGCTGTCTTCGTACAGTACGCATCCAAATCGTGTTGTTAGGGGGGAAGGGTAGTGCGGCATGTCTAGTTTCAAGTATCGAGCCAGAAGAAAATGGGGGGAAAAATACTGTACTGTCATGAAAGAGTGGCAGGAGTAGCAATGGGACTTCGTATTTTCAAACAAACAAAAAAGAACCAAAAAAAGCAAAGATGTACTTTCTACAGTATCAGGGAAGCAAAACTGCCTTTATAAGTAAGAAAATGGTATTTGAAAAGCTTGAACCAGGGAAAAGACTTGAGTCAGCAATACGTAACCTTTATCCATTTTAAGAGGAAACGAGCTTAAAGCACTGATTGTCCTTTCTAGCTTTCAGAAGTTGTCTTCGTGAGGCAGGACCTTGTCACTGTCTCACTGACAGGCACCGAACAACCCAAGGAAGATGGCCGGCTAGTAAGATGGCGGACAGGCACCAAAGTTATTTTCTTCTCTGTCCTCTGGATGAGTGGAACTATGGAGCAAGTGATGTGGAAGTAAGGGGTGCAACAGCTGTAGAGACAATCAATAACACAGACAGTTCTGGACAGAACACATCACTCGTGCTCATGTGATGAGCTTGTCACATCCTAATCCCTCGCCCCATCCCGTTTCACTTTTGGGAAACTTTAACTGCTGGTGTCAGCTATTCTGATTCTAAAATAGGATCAGCCCTTTACTACAACAGCCTTCTCTTTCTATTTATTGCATCTATTCGTACCTTGTGAATGAAGGCAGGAAGAAGCCTAATGAATTAAAACCTTTTAAGAACTGTTCTAAGGGAATTTTCTTTTCTGGAACCATTTGTACAATTTTAATATCTATTTCAGGATTATATTTAAAATATTTATTAGCAAACATACAGTACACAAGGCAACTTTTTGTTACCAAGACTGCAGTTCTTGAAGGGTTAATGGTATGTGATTTATACTGTGCCTTAATTGTTATGCTATTTAAAAAGAAATATTTATTTTGAAAGTTTTACTATGCTGCGCTCTAAAGAAAGCGACTTTAGATGTGACACTGTAAAATTATGTATTCATCTCATGGTATAAATTATTTAGTAGGCTTAGATGTAGCATATTAAATATTAACCTAATTAACTAAGGATGTTGACTTGGATTTATTTAAATTCAGTATGTGCACTGTATGAGGGTACTCTTAAATTAACACTTTTTTAGGTTTTTACATGAAATATTGCTAGTTCATTCTTTTTCCCTCTACTAGTTACTCATGTAGACCTCTCATATACATTAGTGCCGTTTTCTCACTCATCTGTATGTAGACTGACTATACTTCCCTTTGCTAGAAAATGCTGCTTTACATTGTCCTGTGAAACTACAATACTTGCAATTTTTATTCTTGACCGAAATGGAATTTAATATTTTACACTGTATTGGATTTTTTATACTTGAACAATTTCATACAAGGGAAGACAGGATAGCATTTTTATGGACTTTATCCAATGTCACTGGATTTATTTGAAGTATTCTGAATACTAGCCAGTGTTACAATGTAGACATGACTCTCCTGTGCATATTATTTATTCAGTATGTATATTGCTTTACAACATTTCAGGTCTCTTAATCTATTCACTCGTATTAAAACAATAAAAAAATGTTGTCTCATCCTGTCTAGTGTTGTTCTTGGCCATATTGTCTTAGATCTTGTTTAGTTAAAACTAGAGGGGCAACCTTTTATGTGGTTTTCCTGGTCTGTGGGGTGAACAGCAGCATGTACACTGACTTCAGATACACAGATTGGAAATTCTACAGAGGAGATGGAGAAGATCCATTCTGAGGTTTATCATAAAATATTTCAGAATGGAAGGGACTTTGGGAGGTCTGAGGTCCCTTACGTGTTTGTCCAGTCAGGTCTTAAAAAATCCCCATGGGTAGACTGCACAACCCATCTGGGTAATCTAGTCCACTATCTAATTATTCCCCTTGTGTCACTTTTTTCTCCCTTCTATCTAACCAGCACCTCCCCTGCTCGTTACAGCCTTCGTCTCTCATTCTTTGGCAGAAAGCCCAGCCCTATTTTCTCGGTAACCTTCTCTTAGGAACTGGAAAACTGCTGTTCTCTTCCATAGGCTGAACAAACCCCAATGCCTCACCCTCTCCTCACAATTCTCATGCTTCAACCTCCAGCTGTCCTGCCGACCCTCCAGTGGAGTTGTTCAAATTTGCCAGCAGCTGTCACATACTGGGAGCCTCTAGACTGGACCCACTCTGCCAGCTGTGGTCTAATGAGTGCTGAATAAAACAGAATAATCAATCTCCTTGATCTGCCATCTGTGCTCCTGTTGATACAGTCTGATGCACTTTCACTGCTGCCAGAGTTTACCACTGACTCCTATTCAGCCTGCCCCAAGCCTCCCATGTCCTTTTCAGCAAAGTAGCTAACCAAGCCATGGGGGTTAGTCCATCTGAGATAAAGAACTCTCTACTTGTCCTGACTGAACTTCATGAAGTTCCTGTTGGCCTAGTCCTCTGGCAAGTGTAAATCCCTCTGAATGGTAAGCCTGATCTCTAGCTTATCAGGTATACTCTCCATTAAGTATAATCAGTGCACAGACCTGACAGTACTGCATCCCATCTCTTCCTCCAAGTCATTGATAAAGGTATCAAACCAGCCAGACCCCAAAGAAATTTCACTGTCACCAGTGGAGACAGAGCATAAGCCCTTTTGACCAATGATTCAGTTAGTTTTTTGCCTAGTTATCCATTATTGAGATACAAGAATTCTGTGAGAGACTACATAGAAAGCCTCGTTAAACTCAAGGTAGACAACAGTGTCTGCTTTTGCCTCTTCGACAGATGAAGTCACCTCGTCACAAGAGACAATTAAGTTGTTCTGGCGTGATTTGTAAACCCATGCTGGCTGCTTCAAATCACCGCATTCTCCTTCATGTGCCTGGAAACCTCTGCCAAGATGGCTCACTCCATGATTGTTCAGTATTCCCCTAGATTGTCCTGCATGCCCTTTCTGAAGATGGGTGCATTGTCTACCTTTCTGCAGTCACAGACGACCTCCCCAGTCTCCATGACCTTTCAGTGATGATAGTAAGCAGCCTCAGAATGACAACACTCTTCGGTGCAGCCCATCAGGTTTATGTGGATTGAGCTTCCTCAAGAGGTCCCTGAATCAATCCCCTTCCATACCTGGCAGTATTTTTGGTCCTTGAACCCTTCCTACAAGCGAAGTGATGTTGCTAAAAGCCTAAAGGTTAGGGCACATTTTTGCATACGGTAATTGAACTGGGAAGCAGTGAAGTAGCTACTCATCCAGCTGACGATGGATTTGTTATCTTTAGAATTACTTAACATTTCAGTGTCAGTCCAAGCCACTAACAACCAAAAGGAGTTGCTACCTGATGTCTGAAAGAAAGCTGTGTGAAATGCATTGCAGTCTTAGCCAGTTCTTAGAGGAATGGAGGGATGTTCATAATCTTCATACTGAAATTCATCACTGCAGCTGTCACTCTTACTGTGACTTCAGCAGAAGCACAGGCTTGACTGCAGAATTCGAGCTGCTCTTTCATCCACAAAAAGGGTCTTTTTCCCCTGCAAAGGAGGGGAGTAGTGAAATTGAACTGATAGAATAGATTTTTCCTGGTCTTGGGGTCAGACTTCATTTCACCACGGATGATTATGAAACTCCAGAACTGGAACACTCACAACCTGGCCTGATGCTGTCATGGCTCTTAATAAGTGCTTTGAGCTTGGCTGCTGAGAAGTGTTGCTGAACTGCCTTTTGCAATCTGACCTGAAGATCTGTGACCTTGCAGAACGCACTGTAGTGCTCTTTCTGCTAAGAAGCCTGTAAACACTCAGCACGAAGGTGAGTAGAAAACAATAAATGCCATTCTCTGCTCTGTTCTTCTATTTCCTTACCCTGGTCTTGCTCCAAGGGGCTTGCCTGCAAGACATGGTATCATGTAGGAATCAAAACCAGAAGTCCCTCTGAGAGAAAAGCTGAGCACACTGATGGCACACTAACCTTCTATTTGATACAGGATGAAGAAAGCATCTTTTCCCTACTGATGCACACCCCTGACAATGTCCTTGGGCCTTCCCCTGCCTCAGTCTGGAGGTGACAGACACCCCCAGGGAGGGGCGTGAAGGGGAATGCGTGCTGCCCTGGAGGGGTCTGTGTTGTGGTAAACCACAATGGGAACAGAATAAAAGTTTATGACTCAGCTTATAAAGGTCAATTGCATGCTGGCTCTAACTTGACAGAAGAAATAATGTCAGCAAAAATGTAAATGCGTGAGCTCCACTAGCAAACTTAGCTTTGGGCGCACGACATGAACAGTATCGCTTGTTTTTGATAAATAAAATACACTTTTGTACATAAAATACACCTCAGTAACACCTCACATACGTGAAATGCCAACAGCTCACATTACCAGGACCAAAATAGAATAACGGAGAAATAGAAGCACATAATTAGGAAATACGTGAACACTCAGAAAAAACATTAGCATTTTACTTGAAAGATGGCATATATGCAAGAAATTGCTCAGAATACAATTTCCAGTTGAGTTTCCGGAACCTTAAGAGTTTCTATACTGAAAAGTGATCAGTGTTGAGTTTCTTGCAGAGGGAGGGAGAAGTTCAAACTAGGAAACATTGCTAAGGAATGTGTAGATTTAAAAAGGTGTAATACCTTGAAAGGTTACATTGATGACCTGGCTGCTAGAATTGCAGTTTTTCCTAGTATATTTATTTTCCTGTTAACTAGTGAACATAACTTGGCATTGCTAGACTTCATTGGTTCTAATTTTACTTGGATTTTTCTAACACATAGAAGGACTACATTAGGATGAAAATGTTGATGCAACCACTGAAAGCACCTCTTAGTCTTGTTCATCAGTTGCTTACCCATTTTAAACTGAGCAATTTCCTAGCTATGCTCAAACCCTTGTGAGAAAAATCGTTCTATTTTGAATCTATGTTTCAGTTCTAAAGAGCCTGCATATGTTTAAAAATAACATGGTTATGTGTGAATTTACAAAATGCTTATTATGCCTGATGATTGGGCTTTGGAGGCTTGTTTACAGATACTTTTATCCCTCCAAAGTGCAGGGTAAAATTATGAGAACAAAGTAAGTTTGACATAGTGTCAAAGGAGAAAACTACAGCCATGACTGCATTCAAACATGCAAATGTGCACATAGAACAATTTTCAGCTTTTCTCAACATAAAGTAAATTAGCTCTGGAATGTTTCCCAGTGCCATGTGTCAATTTTGCTGAAATAAGCCATGAATATGGGCTACCTTACACTACCATTATTTTTGACCTAAACAGTCTGGGAGAAGGGAGGAGCCCACCAATGTCTATTTCATCACAAGCATCTGAAAGTCAAAAGATGCTATTCAAATTAATTCGCGAGAGATCTCTGACATATATATATAATCCTTAGCTCAGTATTCTCATGTTTATCTTTGGACCAGACTTCACTGGGCCTCCTGCTTCTTCTCTGTTCTCTACCTGTGGCTAGTACGGGTGACGTGCTCCCCACTCCTTTACAGGGCAAGTGCTCTTGCAGGTGCCCACTGGGTAAAATAGGTAAAATAAGAAAACCCCATTGTTTTTCACCTCAAAATTTACAAAACATGGAGAAGTCTTTATAAAAGAGCTCTTTCTATCTGCAGCTCACCTTCTTCTGAATTTGACAACTCCATTTGAACCCGAGCAAAGACGTCAAAATACCAAAACTGTCAGAGGTAGGTCATAAGCAAAGCTCAGTGAATCCATCACCTGACATTAGGCTGTTAAAAGAGTTTTTTCATTGCACTTGCAGGGACATGAAACAATCTTTACCACACAAGGACATGAAACAATCTTTACCACACACTTGAAGAACAGAACACATTTTTACCCAGCAATGCAGGTAAGAGATTTTGTCACCCTGTGAAAAACTTGGACTTTTTTGCTGTTGTTGTTTGGATTTGAAGTGATGATAAAAATAAGATAAAGTTTAAAACCCTGCAGTAAACAAAATTGTCTCCCAGAAAAATAAAATTGGGTCATTTAAAAACCATTTTAGATTATTAAAACACCCCTATTTTTAAAAATCATAAATTACTTAAAAGTAGAATATCCCTGGACTTAGACGTAACAGAGTAGGTTGTTTTTGTTTTTTCCTGACAAGAACCAGTAGAATTGAATGGCTTTCAAAAAACACACCACTGCCTTTTCCAACTGTTTCAAAGGGAAGATTGATTACTTGCTCAAGGCTGTGGATACTATGATGTTGCCAAAAATTGGGATTCCCTGGATGTTTGTTCAAACTGCTGGAATTCATCTCCTAATTTGATCACTAGTAATATTTCTGAATGAAGATAGAAATAAGGGAAGTCTAGAGGAAAACGTTGTTTTCACTGAGGGTAGTCGGATGATTTGGGAATCACAGAATCATTTAGGTTAGGAAAAGACTTTTAAGACCATCAGGTTTAACCATACTGTTTTATGCAGACAAGTAAACATGGGGAAGAACAGACCAAGCATAAGAAAGCTGAAGCACAAGCTTTTTTCATTTAATGGCCAAAGGTTTTTTAAGTGATGGACAGTCTCAATTAAAATGTAATTTCTTCATCAGAATAGCAAAGAAGGACCTTAAAAGTGGGTTGCTCTCTTTGTCCAGTATGCTCTCTTCCTAGCCTTGGAAGACGGTAAGTAGCACATTAGTGGAGTAAGAAATGTTTACAATTTCTTTTTCAGTATGTGGTTATGGAGTGGTCTGCATTCCTTTATATCAGTTTATGTTATGAGCACTATTTAAGGAAAATCTGTTCTTCATTAACCAAGGCTTAGGCATCACAGTATGTAAGTTTATGCATCAATCTTTTTTGATTTTCATCAGTATTGGCTTTTTTTCCATTAGAGAACTGCTTTATCAACTAAACTCTTTTCTCATTTTCTGTAAAGTGAATCCTTTCACTAACCTGAGTGCCATCATCATTTATACTGGTTTTCCTGTAAGAGAAGGAGATCTCCAGGCTTTATTCTTCCATAAATGTCACCAGTTCCATGTACACTACTGTGTCTTGAAACTGGTTTTCCTCTGACCTTATCAAGAAGGGCCATTTTCCTGTCTACTCTAGCAACACCTGGGATCTTGCCAAAAGAAATCAGAATCTAACATAGAGTTCTGAGAACAGCCGCTGAGTGTGAAAACAGGAGTGTGCCCACCAGCCTTCAGAGGGCTGGAGTCAGCGGGGAGCTGCCCCTGACGTGGCTGCAGTAGCTCAGCTGAGCGAGTGCCTGAGAAGGGCACACCACGGCTGAAAGGCTTTCTTTGTGTGGATGCATCGGTTTAGCTTAGTAAAGGCCAATCAAAGAGCAAAGAAAGCAGCATTGTAGTGTCTTTCTGGGGAATAAGGTCTTGGTGCCCACGAGAACTTCAAGAATGAAGCTGGCTTCAAAGTTCTTGTGTCGTCTTCAATATAATGCAAACCGTAGGGAGCGCCTTGGCCTGATCCCGGTATCGGCAGTGGCGCTTGCCAGCAGTTGTCTAAGAATACAGGTTGGCAGAGATACAAACAGTGTGTGGAGGAGCCTCAAGGAATCTGGCTTTCCTAAATGTGGGGAGTGGCAGTGTTAGGCAGAAGCAGACACTGTCTCTATTGCATTTAAGATACAGTTGATTTGAAATGTGGCTGCACTGTATTAATGATCCCTTGTTTCAGCGGGACAGCTGGGATGCTAACTGCCACAGCCATTGCTGCAGAGAGATTAGAACAGCAAGCTTTGGGCACAATCAAGATGAGCTTGATATCCAGCCAGGGCCCAGACTGAAAACAAAACTGCATGAATATGCCCTGAGAGAACTGCAGGAGACTGGAGAGTTTTGCTCCAAAGGGGTGAAAAGTACAGTCTGCTTGGTGGTGGTGAAAGTGCCGCTAATTGCAAACATTAAAAGATTTTACTGGATTGTCAACATTTATTGTGGTGTTTAATCTAATTATAAGGATGGTGTGATGGTCTGGGGATTAAAAACTAAGAGGAGATACTCCAGGTCTTAACTGGCTGAGAACAAGGGTAGTTATTGCCCATTTGTTGACCCCTGAGGACAAAATCATAAATATGCCAACATGAAAAGAAATTATTTCTTGGTGTGATGTTCTTCAATCTAAGCAGGTTTACCTGCAAAGTCTGAGGTTCTGTCAGTCATACAGGCAAAAGGTCTAATGATACTGACTTTTAATTCCTAATTCAGCAATGATCTCAAGAAAAGAACTATTTAACTGCACTGCTCTCTTACCCTGGTATTCAGAAGATTATTGGTGTTTGCAAGACTATTTGTCATGAGAGCAGCTCATGAAGGCCTTGTTGAGCAGAGCAGGCTGCATGTAAACCCTTCAGGCAGCTCTGCATTCTACCAGACACTGACCCGCTCTCAGACTTGTAGAATGGGAACAACTCTTAAAACCTCTGTGGGTTTAGCGGAAGAACAGTTCTGCTGTTCGATTTAATGTGCTAGAAAGAAGAAAAGGGCAGGAACATCTTCATGTTTGTGATGAACTTTGGGTCCTCTTCAGGTAATGACTGGGTGTAGAGGAGAGGAGTGGAAAAAGAAATTTTTAAGTGGTGCTCAGTTTATTTCCCCTAGATTGAAGCAAATCATCAGTGGTGAAATTTCACATGTTGCTCTTATTCTTGAGGAGTGGTAGAAAGCACCTCAGCTTGGGCTTGTTTGAGAAATAGTAAGTTTTGAGTAAGATCACTCAAAGAGCAGAATGTGGGGGGAGCCACACCAACTACAAAATGGAAGTATCGTAATCCATTTAACTGGAGCTGCCTAAGCACATACAGTTTGTAGATTTCACAGCAGCTTGTCTGGATGAACAGGTTCATGCTCCTGCTGTAGAAGGTCCTGCAAATTCAGTCTCTCCACCACTGCTTCATTTTAATTAAATATATAACTGACCAAACCACTTTTCGTTCTGTAACTGGAATCCTTCTTTCTCAAGGTCTACAGCTACACGACCCTGGGCAGCTTTCCTGGGGGAAAATTCTCCTAAGTCACAAGGTGGTGAAAGCCACAGACAAAGACCTTCTTAAGCTACAGGTTGGAAAGCAGGATGTGCAGAAGGCAGAGTTATTTCAATTACCAAAAGCAATGCATTGAAAAAACCTAGCTGGACAGTGCCTCCCCCATTTTTTCTCAAATCCACTCTCTCACTTCTTTTCAGATATTTGCACCTGCACTCATTTCTCAAACTTTTTTTTTTTAAAGCAGAGGCCATCTCTATTTACACCAGAATGTAGAATAATAAATTGCCTAGTCTGTTGCTAATCATGGAGAAAATAAGAAAAGGAAGATGAAATTTCTTACTCCAAGAGAATAATTTGCGTAAGCATAAAACATGCAACACTACATCTTATATGTAGAATTTCTTGCAAGTTTATGCTTTGTTTAATTGTTCCTGTTCGAGGTATATAATGTCAAAGGCTTCCAAAACAACCGATCTTATTTTAAAAGACACAATCAAAGGCTTTCAGGTGACTGAAAATTCAATTTAGATGCTTTCTTTGAAAACAATTAATTTGCACCATGAACATGTTTTTTCACCAAGTATTTTTCCCTTTGCCAGACTAGCATATCTTCCCATAACTGGAAAAGGGAAAGTGCTTCCTGTGCTTTCTGTCTCATTTAGTATTTTATAGGATTGGATTGTAATCCTTTGATCTGACACTATTATTTTCTTTAATTAAAATTTTTAGTATAAGCTGCAGAATGAATTATATTTCAGCAATAATGAGTGGTAATAATTCACATGTCTTTAAAAAAGGCTCATTCTAGTGTATATCAATATGCAGTTTTATACTCCTTCCCCCTTTCAATTTGCTCTATTATTTTATTAGTCTGTGAGTCTATTTTCATGCCCTCCAAAACTGCTGCTGCTCTTCCTGGACACAACAGCATGCTTCAGGCAACATGAAAGATATCAAAAATTTGATACCTGATTATGGCTTTGTTGTTGTAAAATAATTATTAACTATCTCCATTCGCTTTCACTTGCTTTGCATCCTTTTCTCAGTCTACTATTTTTTTCTTCTCTCAGGCTTCAAGCTGAGACTATGCTCTCTAACATTTTCTAGTTCATTCGAGGCCATTAGCAAACAGCTTCAGAAAAGCTAAACAGCATGTTTGCTCTTCTCATGTTGCTGTATTTCAGTTTTTGATGGGACAGAATCTATTAAGATCTTCTCCTGCACTCTTTTTCTCACATGAGCTCTTTGTTCCTTATGATCTATGGGGAAAAGGTACATAGTGTCTCTTGCTCTCACAGCTGAAAAACAGAAGACACAGCTTCAAAGGTAAAGACCATGCTATTGTATCAGATATTGGCATATGTCTTTACACCACGGATGCACACACCTAGACTAGATTCAAATATGTGATCAGATACAAGTAAATTATAAATTACATGTATGGTAAAATACATACAAAAATACACTTGCAAGTGTACTGCATAAAGCCTTGAAAATCTGTATATTTTTTAAGCTTACTTTCCAAAGTCACCATGTTCTCACTTCAAACTTGGTTTAGACCCTGCCACACTCTAGAGGCAGCTCATCAGACCATCAAGCCTGCCAACTCCTCCAGCTAGACCTCTGTAATACAAAGCCATACATACAATACAAATCTTACAGAATGACACTCGGAGCTATTAAAATCAACTGCTACCTGTGCATTTCCTTCACAGAAAATGATATTCCACCAAGAGGCTTTCACATTCAGAATAACAGACAGGGAAAGTCTTAATAAGGTGAAGAAATAGAAAAATGAGCAGTTAAAGTACTGGCCTAAGAGACTATAAACAACTGAATAGTATTGTTCAGAAATACTGATTTTCTGTGGAGGAAACAACCAAGAATTAAAAGGTCAAAAGGACGAAGAGGCAGCAGAAAAGGACACTTGCAGATTCTGCAGAAAGATATGTGAAAACAAGAGGAACTTAGGAGAGCAGAGAGGAAAAAACCCAAGTAATTCATTTACTGATTCAATAGTTAGCAGAATTTGCATCTCCATTCCTGTTTCAGAGGCTTTGGAATTTTGTTTTTCTCCAGCTGTTTTTCGTATCATTTTGGCATGTTTTCTCATCACATGCAGGCATTTAGCTCTCAGATGCTCTCGCTAACAGTCTACGGCACCTTTCAGCTGCTCCCAGGCCTTCCCTTTTAGATCTCCCAGCTGCCTCTCTTACCCCTCATAACACAACTGGCCTACCCGATTTTTAAAAAATTGTTTCCAGCTGCCACATTTGGTGCTCTAAATAGTTTCCATTCTCTCCCCCGGAATATGGTATTTTGGAGTGTTTCTGTGGGCTGATGGGATGACAGCAGATTTCCAAAGCCTATTTCCACCCTAATAGGAATCTCATCTGAGTCCTTTTGAGATTTTCATGCACCAAACTGAAATTTTTATTTTTTCCAGTTGCTGAATGCTGGGAAGCTGAGAGGAGGAGGAGAGCATGGTGCTAAATCACCAGAGTGGTAAAAATACAATGATCTATGACCAGAAAATCAAATCTCACATCTTGCTGTTTCACAGATCTCATATATCTTGGTTCCCTTAGAACCTGTCCGATTTCCCACACTGTATGCAACACCTCCGGAATTTAGAAGAAATTTCAGGTCATTTCAGCTCACAATTTGGAATCACTAGCCCAAAAGCATCCCAAATCCTTACACTACTCCTGCAGACTGCAGCCTCTGGAACTGACATGGAAAAAGGCTCTATTGTATATTTAAGAAACGTATTTGGTACATGTGAATCCTTTGACTTTCACGGTCAAGAAAAAGCTTTATACACAGATTCCTCTTAACTGCATAAGAGACAGTTTAGACACACCTGGTGGCGATTACCATGTGTTCTTTTGCACTTTAAAAAGCAGGTAATGCTTTCATGTAGAATGGTTTGTAAAATTTTGTCCCAAACTTGTATGGTTATAGGGAACTCTAATTGCCATCTAATTAAAAGTACTCAAAATTAAATTTCAAAGCTATGTGTCTTCCTTTTTTTACATACTTGGGCAAAAGTAAAATGAAATCTGGTCATGTGAGGCACTTAGAAATTACAAATGGAATCCAAAATGGATTTTAACAGTGCCATTTGAATAAACATGCTTGAATGTCCATAAAAGAATGATAATTTTAAAAACCCCAAAGATCTTATCTGCATATCATTTAAGTTTCTATGTGATTACCTCAGGGCTGTTCCTTTTTATTAAAGATCTTTTCTTTCTCATCCAGAGAGAAGCTCAGATTTAGCTACTGGAGAGGCCTGGGTGAAGAATCTTCTGTGCAACAGGTGCCCACTGCACCCAGATGAGCCCGGACAAAATGTGTTGGCTTCCAGCACTTGTTTTGAAATAGGTCATGAACTCAGAAAATCCATTTATAAACATTGCACCAGGCTGTAGAACAAGGCACGTGTTTGGAGGTGTCTGAGAAAGGAACCCTCCTCTACTACTGTGGAGGAAGGATCCTCTGCTCATCTTCTTCCATTCTCTCTGAAACTTGTAGCACAGTGCCGCGGTTTAATCCTAACTGGCGACTAACCAGACAAAATCAGGACACACAGTAAGAGGAAAAGGAATTCTGGGTCTGTGTGCTCATTCTAAAATGGTTAGAGGGAGAAAGGAACTGTATCCTGAGGCCTTGAAAAGCAAGAGGAGCTTGAAGCTTGATTTTAAGAACCAGTTAGGTCACTACACTGGTCAGGAGAGAAGCAACCATAGCATGTGCAGGTTCAAGTAGAAGAGAGGCTGGAAGAGAGGTTTTTTAACAGAATCACAGACATTTTCATACTGTCTGAAAACTGTTTCCCTCTCAAAGGGTCTAGAAGTCTTCTCTACAGCACAGTGAAATTATGGAGAGCTCTCCAGATACCTTCAGAGAACTTTGTGTTGGGTCTTGTGGTCTTGTCTTCAGATTAGATGGTTTTAATAAAGAGCGTTAACAGATGTTTTTAAAAACACTTCTAAAGTCATAAGAGCTGTGAGATCTTTGCAAGATATAAAATTGTTACCAGACCTGAGAACAAAAATCCCAGGTTCCTTCCCAGTTTGGTTTTTAATGCTTGCGAAATGCTTCTCTGGTACAAAGAGAAGGAATTTGCAAGTCAGCTCGTGAAATAAAGGAGAACCAAATTCCACAATTAACTAGGCCATATCTAGCACACATAGTTCTCCATTCCTGCCAAGTACTATCAATACTCTAAAAAGAACCCTATCAATA
>VYZQ01035028.1:11170-38682 GCA_013400655.1 Mystacornis crossleyi | reverse complement strand
TCATTATCGTTCTCGGTGCAATCACACCTTTCCTATTCTGAAGGTCATGAGTTTGCACTTGGTGGGGGGATGGATGTGTATTTCCAGCATCCAAAAATTTTGAAAAAGGGAGACTGCAACTGCTTTCCAACCAACTATTAATGCCAGGCTGCATCCACCGCTGCTGGATAGAAACTGAGTAGCCATGGCCTTCGCAGGTGGAGCGTGGGAGGTGAAATCCACAGTCAGTGAATGAGGTTGCTGGGCAAGACACACACACACTCCCACACAGCAGCTGCTACTGCTGTTCCTGTCAATAGCCTCACCATCTGAAGGAGAGAGGCTTTTTCAAAGGTGAGCTAATTCAACTGCACAAGGGTTTAAGGAAAATTTTACAAATTATTGACTGAATTAGAGCTACCTTCTATTAAATAATGGTAGCTTCTCAAGTTGACTTTGGCTGGAACAGGAGTGGACCCCTAAGAACTGCCACCCGCTCTCTCAAATCAATGACTAAACTTCTGCTGACTTCAATCACCCAGGAACAAACAGACCTTTAAACCTGAGGCTCTCCCTCAAACAAAAATGGACTACAGTCAGCAGGTGTTTCGCTCAGAAAGGCTCCAGTATGAACTTCCAACTACTAAAAACAGCTCCTGAACATGTACAGATGCACTGCCCATCATCTATCAAGTCTCTGTACTGAAACGTACTTTTGTAGAAGATCTAAACACCTCTGAGGAGCTGATCTTTTGCTCATTCTCCTCCTGCAGAGTATCAGGAAGCATGAATATATAAATGTATTTTCACCTATACTAAAGGGGTCTTAACACTTGTTATCTGTTAGCACTCAGACAACAGTCAGAAATGTGACATTGTAACTGTGGAGTTTTGGTTATACTCTTGAAAATTAATATTTGCATTTCAGAAAATGAAAACATCAACAAGGTTGAGATTGCTGTTACAGAACTGACATCCAAAATGACAACAGCAAAGTGGAAAAATCTAGTAACAAATATCAAAATAACTAGTAATAGCAAAACAACAATAGTGCCTTCTAGTCTGCTTTTCTTCATTGACCAGTAAATTACCACAGAAAATATACATACAACCTTTAGGCAGGGATCTGTATCACACAATAATCAGGATAATCAATCTCCAGCAACTCCCATATGTGGAGCACATCAGGTTCTCTACCAAATTTGTTCAGTAACACTAAAATGAACATTTTAAGGTAGATAAGTTATGAATACCACAGGGATTCCTGAAAAAGCTGCACTTCAGAAATATTTAAACTTCTCAAATTTTATAACATTAATGCGGATGAACCATTATAAATGCTGATGAATGACTCAGGAAAAGCATTCTATGTGTTGTTCACGACAGCTTATGATGAAGATCAGCCTGTGGTTCCAAGAATGTTAATGTGGGGGACATCTTATCTTTTGTTTCCTCAAAAGATTTTGCTCCATTGTTCCTCTGACACATTTTATTTTCATTTTATTAAGTGCTTCACAAAAGAACTCTCAGCAATTCCCTCCCTGCTGCTGCTGACCCTGATGTTCCCCAGAGTAACCTCTGACTTTGCTGATCTCTAAGGTACACACACAGGAGGGGACAGGAGCCACAGACAAACTACTCAACCATGTTGAGGCAGCCAACCACAGGTAAGCAGAACAGGCTGAGCTGATTATTATGGGCTCAATGAAGCTGGTGGCTGGAAGAGGTTGAAATTTCAGGATTGGCCAGCTCAGATACACAGAACAACGTTTTATAAGCCATGGCACAGATGAGTGCCTTTAATACTGGTTTGACTTTATAAATACATTCCTCATGGCAATACCCAACTATTTGCATTAAAACAATTTAACCTTTTATAAATACCACAAGATACAGTTTTGATGCTTTAAACACACTTTATACAATCTGCAGTGCCTGAGTCTATCTTATACTGGGGAAATGAGTTGGAGAGGTCTCAGCTCAGCAGCTGGGTAGTAGAGGTAGTTGATCTCCTATAAATCAGAGGGGCAGGATGGACCTGAACTTCACTGGGATGCTGAAAGGTCTCTTGCTAATCAGATGTGCACATCAAATGAACAATAGTAATCTATTAACAATCATCTGTAGGCCACAGATTGTCCATGAAGGTGCTTCTAGGTTATTTTCTTTGTATCTAAGCTATTTATATTTCAACCTAATGGGATATATAGGAGCTTGGATTAAAAGCTCTTTTATCAACTATTTGCTTCAAAATATCATAAATTGCATACTATTCACAGTTTAATTTATATCGTACTCTAAGTATTTCTTTTTCCCTTCAAAACCTACATATATTGTTAGCTTTATTAGCTCAAGGTTAAATACCAAATCTTCATCATATTTATCTTTCATGCTCCTTTTTTTCATACCGTGTGAAAAGTCAGTTATAATAGTGGAAATCTGTGTACAACCAATAGTATTGTTCCAGAGGTACTGATACAACTGAATTGGAATCAAAACTGAAGTCCTTATTTATACGAAGGCTTTATATATTTTTAATGTTCATGGTCTAATTCATAAATCAGCCTTAGAGTGTTGTTTTCCTTTCTTTTCCTTTATGGAGATATAAGAATGGCACATTTGATGAGGGATTAAAAGAGAGCTCCAAGATGAATTATTCAAGAGAGCTAACAATATTCTTTTCTAAAGAAAATGATAGCTTTTAGAAATACAGTGCAGTATATGCAGAGCCTTTGTAAATGCAAAGGGAAGCGAGAAAATAAGAATGAAATAAATGACTGGTTTTGAAACAAAAATATTATTTCTGATACCTAAATGATTGGACTATATTTATTCAAGGAAAACATTCATTCAGACATGTAGGGGGAAATGCTGACCCTGTTAGCCAGTGACAAAACACTCACTAACTTGAGAAGAACCAGGATTTCATCCCATCAGTGTGAAATATTTATAGTTCCTCCACTCCATTTTAAATGAATTAAATGGTATTAAATTTAAATATGTTTTGTTACTTTTTTCAATGTTTTGCTACTTTACTTTGCTCCTCCTCCCTTTCTTGGAGGAAAAAAAAAAAGGATGGTCATGTGGCTATTTGGACCAGATGATTGTTGGAGGTCCTTTCCAACTGAAATATTCTATTCTATCCTATTCTATTCTATTCTATTCTATTCTATTCTATTCTATTTCCTGGCTTAACTCATCCTAAAACATTTTTTGGCTTTATACTTCCAAAGTAAACCCTTCTTTATTCAACAGAGGAAATCCCTCTGCCACAGATACATGGGGAAATCATTTATTGAGAAGGACAGATTTCGGAAAAGGGGTCTGTTCTTAAAAAGCTCTCAGAATATTGCAAAATAAAAAGATGCCACTCCATTTGCCATGAAGAATATAAAAGCTGGAGTAAATGACTGTGCTCGGCTCTGTGCTGCTGTGCTTGATCAGCTCTGTGTCGCTAATCTAGGTAGTCATAAATTGCAAAATAATAATTTAGGCTGACAAAACTGCATAATGATGTAAGTAATGTACTGTACCTAGGGATCCTTGCCAGCAGTGTCATTTTGCAGGAGGATATAAAACTGAGATATCCTTACTCTTCAAGTCCTTGGTTGAGGGAGAGGTTTAAAGAGCAGAAGAAAATTCTCATTGCTGTCACGCCTGGCATTCCAGTTCTGGAAATTGGAAAAGCACAAATCACTTCAGATTCTTTCAAGAACTAGGTAAAATCTTTCAAAGACTCACATTCAAAACTCGTGGGTGTGCCCCCTCTATTCTATATTAGGGTAGTAAGTGTATTTACAGAAGATACCTGTCAATAGCTTCATGGGTTCTCACAAGAGAAGACCAAGAACAGTGACTATGTCGAGGTAAAGGTCTTTATTTCTGCCTGAGTGAACTGATCTAACAGGGACTAAATGCTTTTCTTGCTTTCCCCTCACCCACACAGTGCAAAGGAGCTTGGAGATGGACAAAACCAACCAGGTACAGCATGGGGAGAAGGGGGTAGCAAATGTCACCTGATAGCTTAACTGTTGTGAAAGAACAGAGGAATTTTGTCTCTAAGGGGCTTTCTCTTTGACTTACTCGGCCTGTAATGACCACAACTGGGGTTACACTACTTAGGAACCACTGTTTAAATAAGGGCACAGTCTATTTAAATGCTTGGAACAATACTAAATTTCTAGCTTTCAGAATACATATTGGGTTATCTGCCCATATTGTTCTTTGATTATAGCCTACAAAATGTTCTCTCTGTAAAAAAAATCTTAGTAATCAATTCGTGTGATTTTACCACAAATTTTGCACAATCAGGTGTTTTCTTTAAAGCACCATGCCCTAGAATCAGGTGATTCTGTATTTTAAACAAACAAACAAAAATTTTTCTAGCCCAGTGGTTTGCATAGNCTCACCCACACAGTGCAAAGGAGCTTGGAGATGGACAAAACCAACCAGGTACAGCATGGGGAGAAGGGGGTAGCAAATGTCACCTGATAGCTTAACTGTTGTGAAAGAACAGAGGAATTTTGTCTCTAAGGGGCTTTCTCTTTGACTTACTCGGCCTGTAATGACCACAACTGGGGTTACACTACTTAGGAACCACTGTTTAAATAAGGGCACAGTCTATTTAAATGCTTGGAACAATACTAAATTTCTAGCTTTCAGAATACATATTGGGTTATCTGCCCATATTGTTCTTTGATTATAGCCTACAAAATGTTCTCTCTGTAAAAAAAACTTAGTAATCAATTCGTGTGATTTTACCACAAATTTTGCACAATCAGGTGTTTTCTTTAAAGCACCATGCCCTAGAATCAGGTGATTCTGTATTTTAAACAAACAAACAAAAATGTTTCTAGCCCAGTGGTTTGCATAGTAAACCTTGAATTCATTAACAAAAAGAATCTCAAATACCCCCAGCTTTTCAGGAAAAAAATCTTATTTTCTGTGTGTCTGGATTTTTCAGTATCTCTTCTGCCCAAGCTGTCTGGCCTTTTGTATGCAGCAAGAATATTGATGTCAGAGAATCATTTGTAAGTCTTCCCAGGAAAAGTTTAGAGCTGACTCTATGCCTTCTACCTTTAGGAGATGGAAAAAAAAACAAAGAAAAAAACCAAAACCCAATCTACAACCTGGATTTACTGGGACAAAAAAGGAAGTCATGTCAGAACCTCCTCAGCAATAAGCAAAAATGAGTTTGACTGATCACTAAATGAGGGATTTTAACTGCCAGTAGTACATGAAGAAGATTGATGCATTTTACTGATATAGACATGGCAAACCTTGACAAGCTCTGATCATGACAGTGATGCCATCATACACATAGTGATGAAAGAAACAGGAGCAGACAACAAGGAAAAAATGTCACCTACAGCCTGCAGCCGCAAGAACACACAGATTAAAGCACCAGACTTCCACGCCTGACCCATTTGCACATTCTGGAAGTGACTGGAGTTTCAAGGATGGTGGGACACTTGGAATGAGTCAAAGAAGCTGTGGCGTGAAGATGACCACAAAACATTTCTAGTTGGTTTTGACTTCTGGCAGAGTTTGGGTACACTTGCCTTTTCCTCTGTCACAGATGGATTACAAAGCACTGGCAAAGACTAGGTGGAGAGCATGGACATTTAACCAGGTGCAATTATCCTACTAAGATGCTTCATCACTCACATCTGGGTCTGGACCAGTGAGCCAGCATCACGGTAAAGCTGTCCTGAAACTCTGTCAAAGCCGAACTGTGCATTCAACTACTAAGCTGAAAGCAGGACCTTGCTTTGTTTAGTTGTACTGGTGTCTCACTAGAGAACACTGCCAGTCTCTCTTAAAGGATCCCCTGCGTCCCAGATTGAAAGGAAAGTGAAAACAGAACCAGGAAGCTTAAACAGAAATGCTAAGATTCTAAAATGGGAAAACTAACACTGACCAGTGAGTACAATTTTGTTATTCCTTTTGACTACTGCTTCCATAGGTTTCATACACAGCAAGAGAGTAGTTTAAGGTGGCACAATAACACTACACTCACATACTTGGAAGATTTGCTCAGGCAAATCATCCTCACTAAAAGTTCCTCACAAATTTCTGCCTGTAATTAAATGAAAAACACAAAGCTTCACTTGAAATCCATATCAAAATGCAGTACTGTATAAAACAGGTTGTTTAGCAAAAACACAACATGAGCCTGTATCCCATGATCATCAATAGACAGGGCAATGTAAATACTTAACAGAACGGAGGCCCAAGCCTACCCTATGTACTGAGAAGCTTTCCCAAAACCTCTACAGAACTGAATTAAACAACAAAACTACCATTAGTAAAAGTAGTCACAAAGATTAGTATTGGTGACATCAGAGCAATTTCCCCTTGGATTCAGCAAAGCCCTTAAACATATACTGAATTATAAACAAGTGAGTAATTCCATCCCTATGTGACAAGCTGCTTAATTTAAATACAATGGGAATGCTTAAGTGCTCTGCTACAGGGGGATGCCATTACTCACATATTTAATGATAAGCACGTGCTTATTACTTAACTTTTTATGTTGCCGTGTCTAAAAAGAAGCATGCAACTAATTAATGTATGATTATGAGAGCCTGCACCCCCAGAGCTTACTGCATAAAAGAGAATACAGAGAAGAGAGAAAAAAGCAGTAGAGTGACAGCTATGAAATTAAATGTAATTTGAATCTGCCTGCATATTTTACAGGTGAATAGTTTGGATGATGACAGATTTCACCCCAGTTTGAAAGAGGAAAAAGAGTCCACTTCTTTGGCAGAATTTTCCCTTTATTTTTTTCCTGTGTGTTTTGACACTCGATCTGTACAAGATATCCACAAAGGGCTCCATTTTGTTAATTAGCTATATGCTGTTTTTCAAATTCTGTAGACTAAACAACAGACTTGGTAAGCAAAAGCCATCTTGACGTGTCCTGACTGCACTCCAATATTATTTAAGCAGATCTGGCAAATCACACTACCAAGATTTTCACATGATATTCCAATTTATTTTCACATCAGTAAGTGCTTCTCCAATTTTAACCCATATTTTCTGCATTTCCCCAGCAAAGTATGAAATCAAGGCAGTGAGCTACAATATTTGTCTCCAGACTCGTCTATGAACCATTTGGATGCAACTTTCATCAAAAGAGAAATTTTACAATCATATACATTGAAGGTCCATTTTCAACACAGACAGGAAAGTAAGAATTAACATTTTTAAGTCTTCTTCCGTGAAAAAAACATGCATGCAAATAAAAGATGCACCAGAGTATTTTCTTTTAAGTAGGTTACAACGCTGTCATTCTACAGAGATTTTGATAGCCTATCTCTACAGCTTCTGATGTGTTCTTTGGGATCCCTGCGCAACTTTAGAAATACACTCTTCTATAAAAGGGAATAAAACATGCCAGCCTTGGCACAGATTGTCTGCAGCAGCAAAGTTAGTAAGTAAAATGAAAAAAGAATCATAAAGTTATATTAAATCCAATCCACTACACTCCATGAGCTGCTACATTTTAACTGGGTAACTTCCTGCAAGAGGGCTATTACTGAACCTCTTGCTTAAGAAGAGCTCCCTAAAATGTCAAGAGGACTATGGCCTAAGTTAGAATTTTAAGGCTTTTGTGGAATGTTTTGATCCGAAGTTGGTGACCCTGTCCTCACTAAAAAAAGTACTTAGGTAATAATCTTTAACTGCTAGTGTTTCAATTACAGGCATCAATGTATTTTCTGTGTATCTGAATGTATTGTTAGATAGAGGGCAAAGTGCCCAGCCCCAAGGTCTGATATTCCAGTCATTCCTTGCTCAGTGTTTCACTTGATGCCAATTCCAATACCACTGTCAGAACTTATTCTTTAATTCTGTTCAAACCTTTTTCCTGATGGAATGGAACAAATCCATGTCATCTAGACAATATTTTTGCAGATACAATATTTCGCAAAGTCCAAAATTTGCACATCTCTCTTTCTTCTCTTTAGGGGGATGTTGCTCAGCCTGAATTGAAAATGATGAAGTTCTTTAATAGAACTGCTCTTTCAGATTACCTTTATTTATTACAGAAATCACAAGGCTTTCTTCTCCAGCATTTTCAGACACTACATCTTATACCTTTGCTTGGCATTGGGTTTCCTGCCTTTTATGAGGTCACTTTACAGTTACTGAATCTCCATTTTTCTCTTCTTACTAAATTTATTACTTCTTGTTGCTCCTTTTACCTTAGATTTGGCCTTTTAAGTTTGCCAAAATTCTCCTTGGGATAAGAAGAAAAAACTTGACTGTTTTCTGAAGAAAGCACTAGAAGACAGGAGTGAAGATGCATTACAGACATATTTTAGACATGTAGGGCATCTGAGGGTTTGGTAGCCTCATAAAACTTTCCATGGAAAGGAAATGCCTCCTAGTTTCTCCTTTTTTGCATGCCTATTTTGTGAAAAGATGATGTGCTCAACTAAGCTCTTACAATAAGAGCTTATAAAACTTTCCATCACTTAACTACAATACATTTTCTCAGATTTAGTTGACATTCTACAGAAATTCTATTGCATTTATCATCCTAAACTTTCAACTTATCATGCTGATACTGCACAAGTCTTGAGATTTTTTTTTCTCTGAGTTGTAAGAAATACAGACCTGGAGCTTTACTCTAAGTGCAGTAGTTTCACTGTTTCTTAATCTTTGGGGTTTTCCTTCCAGAAGGAGATCTTCTGACTTGTTTCTCACTTCCTTTGAGTAGCTTCTGTGTTCTGTGCATTTTTTCAATCAGGTCTTCAATTCCATACTACCTTTACCCTTTTGGAAGGTTTGGCAAGACTCTTAGGTTTAAAACATGTGCTGTTCTGTTGATTTCATCTGGCTGCTTATAGATGCCAAGGTAAACTAGTTCGTTTCACTTCGTACAGGAAACTTCGCCAGTGACTTTTCTGCAATTTCCAATGCCAATTACATTGTCTGCACTACTGAGTTTGGATCTCAGACAGATCCTTGCAGTCTGCTTGCTTTTGCTTAATGCTGACTTTAGGCATGTGAGGTCTGTGAGCTGCTATTAACCATGGCATTCTTGTTAAAATATGGTTTTCCTCACCCCACATTTAACTGCTGCACAATTAAAACAAATCCTTATGTTCTATGTTTTATAGCAGTGTTGTCAGACCATCAGAAATGAAACATAAAGTCTTCTAAAATAAGCTATATATTTGATAGAAAAATGTGCTACCAGTTTTAGCATGACCACATGGTTGACTTGAAAAATATATTGACTTGAAAAATATATGTGGTCTTTTTTATTATCACCATCTACTGGCTTCTTTTTTCCATTCAAGAGCAAACTATTTCTCTAGAGGCTGTGAATTCGTGGTCATCTCCCAAGACTTCCATGCAGAAAGCCAGCTCATTTGATACGAGCACGTGAAGCAGATTTCAGGTGGATGGCCCTTGGGACCGTGCGGTTACAAGCACCGCACAATTGCACAACACTCATGATTCCATTTGGCATGGGGTACAGGCTGGTGTGAAGCCCAGAGAGCCTGACAAATGAGGCCTAGGCACGAGGGTTCACCCACTGGGAGAAGTCCTAATTTCATGGCCACACTGAATGAAGGCAGCAGCTCCACCATGGGCCCAGCTACAGCTGTGGTCAGGCTGGCACAGTTTAGTCCAGCCCAGAGTAGGCAGTGAAGTATCCAGGTGTACATGAGGCTGCCCTCAATGCTCCCTGCCACGTGAGGTGAGGGGTCTGATGGTTCCCACAAGGCCCCCGTTCTTCTTCCCCACCGTGGACCAGGCCAGTGTGGCATGGGGTGCTCACTTCCAACTCTCCCAAGCTGTGCCTGATGGGCAAAAGCAGAGCCACCGTATCAGCGGCCATGGGTGCCCTCACCCTGGGTTGCCCGCACTCTTCCCTGCTCCTCTGTGATGCTCCAGCACTGCCATATCCCCACAGATTCCCAGCCGCCGCCGTGAGACACCTCTCCCTCTCCCTCTCTCTCCATTTTCACACTCCACCCACTTTTTGCTTTCTTTCTCCATCTCTGCCACCGTCTCTCTCCCTTTCTGGACTTGTCTTTATTTGGCACTCCCGGAAGCTGCCGGGCATTGCTCTCCCTGCCTGCCCGGGCAGCTGATGTGACTGAGTGACACCGGCTCCCGCTGAGGAGGAGGAGGAGAAGGAGGAGGAAGAGGAGGAGGAGGAGGAGGAGGAAGGAGAGCAGCGGCGAGGGGAGGGAGGAGGGGAGCCAGTGACCGGCCGCGGATTTTCATTGCAGAGAGGAAGGGGGGAAAAAAAAAAAAAGGCTACGCGAGTCATCAAAACAGGTAACTCAAGAGCAGGCGGCGGCGGGAGGGGCGGGATGCCCGGAGCGGCCCGACCCCTCCGGCCCCGGGCAGGCGCGGCCGGGGCCGTGGGTCCGCTCCCGCCGGCGGCGGCGGCAGGAGCAGCCACAGCCGACATCTTGGGGATGGGGGAAAGTGATGAGGGGACGACTCCGGGCTCGGCCGGGGGCGGCGGGGCGGCAGAGTTATTCCTTGGGCGGGCAGTGCTCCGGAGCTATCTGGGTCAGGGACCCGCGCTGCCCCTCGACTTCCCTCCTGTCACCTGCGCCGGGCTCCGCACGGAAAGCCTCCCCCTCCCTCCATCTCTCCCTTCCCCCGGGTGATAAGTGGGAAGGGAGTAATCTGGGCTGGGAGAGGGGAGACCCGAGCGAAATACCACGGCAGACGAGGGATCTTCTTTGGGGCCGAAGCCGGATCTCCTCCGCCGAGCCCCCCGTCAGTGCTGGGAGCGACTCCGGGGGTGTTTTCGGCTGTGCCCCAGCCCCCGACCCGGGTCTCGGCAGCGGACGGGGTATTAAAAATGCCCTCGGCTTGTTTATGCAGACCTGGATGTCAAGCGGTGCCGGTCTTGAACTCTCTTAATCAGCGTAAGATGATCTAATTCTGAGGCAGGCGGCTGTAGTGCCGGTGGGTAGTGGGGCGCCGAGCACTTGGATTCCCCCGCCCTTGGAGCAGGAGGTGTGCGTGTGGTGGAGGTGGCAGAAGAGCCTACAGGTTTAGCCCAGAGGAAAGGGTTAAATAGCATCTTAGCGTGAGCGACCTTTAGGCATAATACATACCTCTACATAAAAACATACAGAGGATACTTCAAATACAAGGTAGCTTTCAGAGGGGGCAAGAGGAAGGCAGAAGTGAAGAACCGTGAAGCCGAGGTCCTGCATTTTGCAGTAACTTGACATCAGGAGCACTCCCCCAGAGACGCAGCCAGCACAAAGCCGAGGAGAACTTGTCATGACCTCACCTAAAAATGTGCAGTCTGTCCTTTGCTTTGGGGATTGCTGAAGATTTGGCATTACAGCACCAACAATGAGGATTTTTATCAAGTAGAATCAGATTTTGTAATGTGTAGGGGCAGTCTTAAAAACAAAGACCATCTGAGGAAGAAAGCTTTCTTTATATACCTTACCTAAATGTGTTTGTTTCTGAGTGATAGAAAATGNAGGAGGAGGAGGAAGGAGAGCAGCGGCGAGGCGAGGGAGGAGGGGAGCCAGTGACCGGCCGCGGATTTTCATTGCAGAGAGGAAGGGGGGAAAAAAAAAAAAAGGCTACGCGAGTCATCAAAACAGGTAACTCAAGAGCAGGCGGCGGCGGGAGGGGCGGGATGCCCGGAGCGGCCCGACCCCTCCGGCCCCGGGCAGGCGCGGCCGGGGCCGTGGGTCCGCTCCCGCCGGCGGCGGCGGCAGGAGCAGCCACAGCCGACATCTTGGGGATGGGGGAAAGTGATGAGGGGACGACTCCGGGCTCGGCCGGGGGCGGCGGGGCGGCAGAGTTATTCCTTGGGCGGGCAGTGCTCCGGAGCTATCTGGGTCAGGGACCCGCGCTGCCCCTCGACTTCCCTCCTGTCACCTGCGCCGGGCTCCGCACGGAAAGCCTCCCCCTCCCTCCATCTCTCCCTTCCCCCGGGTGATAAGTGGGAAGGGAGTAATCTGGGCTGGGAGAGGGGAGACCCGAGCGAAATACCACGGCAGACGAGGGATCTTCTTTGGGGCCGAAGCCGGATCTCCTCCGCCGAGCCCCCCGTCAGTGCTGGGAGCGACTCCGGGGGTGTTTTCGGCTGTGCCCCAGCCCCCGACCCGGGTCTCGGCAGCGGACGGGGTATTAAAAATGCCCTCGGCTTGTTTATGCAGACCTGGATGTCAAGCGGTGCCGGTCTTGAACTCTCTTAATCAGCGTAAGATGATCTAATTCTGAGGCAGGCGGCTGTAGTGCCGGTGGGTAGTGGGGCGCCGAGCACTTGGATTCCCCCGCCCTTGGAGCAGGAGGTGTGCGTGTGGTGGAGGTGGCAGAAGAGCCTACAGGTTTAGCCCAGAGGAAAGGGTTAAATAGCATCTTAGCGTGAGCGACCTTTAGGCATAATACATACCTCTACATAAAAACATACAGAGGATACTTCAAATACAAGGTAGCTTTCAGAGGGGGCAAGAGGAAGGCAGAAGTGAAGAACCGTGAAGCCGAGGTCCTGCATTTTGCAGTAACTTGACATCAGGAGCACTCCCCCAGAGACGCAGCCAGCACAAAGCCGAGGAGAACTTGTCATGACCTCACCTAAAAATGTGCAGTCTGTCCTTTGCTTTGGGGATTGCTGAAGATTTGGCATTACAGCATCAACAATGAGGATTTTTATCAAGTAGAATCAGATTTTGTAATGTGTAGGGGCAGTCTTAAAAACAAAGACCATCTGAGGAAGAAAGCTTTCTTTATATACCTTACCTAAATGTGTTTGTTTCTGAGTGATAGAAAATGTCAGGAAAAAAACAAACAAACAAACAAACAAAACCGCTACACAGAGACCAGTCCGTTAGGAAACAGTTGGAAGGGATCTGTTTAGCAGACGGTCTGAGTGGGATAAACCTGAAGATTTTACCAATTTGTTTCTAAGCCAAGCAAAAGTGGCAGTGATTTATGGACTACTGTGTTTCATTGTTTTGTGAAACTGTAATCAGAAAACTCGACCTACTTCAGAAATGTGACTTTAAAAATTATTTAGAGTAGTAAAGTGGTAGATGGAATGAGTTGGAACTCAATACAGTACTCTCAGAGCTGGCCTTTTAAGACATTACTGTGAGTCAGATACCCTAATCTTAATGCAAATTTTATCCTAGCATTTCCTTTTAATTACTTATTATGCAAATGATAATAAACTTTTTTCTGGTTTTATGCATTTTCAGCACCAGGATTTCATAACACTGGCTCTATTTTGAGCAAGGTTGCACAAGAACAAAGGCAATCCACCTTCTGTAACAAAGCCAGTCACACACAACAATATGATCTTTTGGTTTTAGGCTTAACAGTCTTCTGAATACTCCCATGATTCCTATGTGCCTTCCCCCTTGAATGGTGCTCACATGTGGAAGGTGAACAGGCACAACTCCAAAACTAATGAATAAAATATGTTTTCTCAATTAAATAAAAATGAAGAGGATATGCATTATTTACTATTACAGTAGAACCAACCTCTGACATGTCTTCATTATTCTTTGTCAGCTGTGGCTCTCACTTCAGTGGAGAAAAGTGCTTCTTGGTATACCATAAGGAGACAGGGAACTAAGGTTACATGTATTAAATCCCCTCCCATCATGAGAATTTCTGATCCCATTGTATAATTTTTATTAACCATGCAAAATACGTTGGGCACCCTAAGTTAAAGGAAAAAAAAAAAAAAGAATTAAAATCCACCCAGGTCTAAAATTCATGGCGATCTAAATTAGCAGGTACTGGAAAAATAGAGTGAGTGAGGAGGGCTGGAAACCAGACAAGTTGTATTCATCTCTCAGCCTGGATGTTGACTTGCAACATCACCTGGACAAAGTCAGATAATCTGTGCTTTAATCTGTGGCCTGTCAGTGGCAATAAAGTTTCAATTGGTTTGAACTCTATGGAGAGAAATGATGAACTGCCAAATATGTTAAAGAATATTCTTAGTGGTTCTTAATGAGTTCTAACATCACGTGCAGCAGCAGCAGCAAACTCAGTAGCTGCAGTTGCTGCCTACTGAAGCACCTGACTACATGAAAAAGAACGTGCTTTGCTTATCGTGCTTACTGGGACAAAACCAAAAATAAGGCATACATTTTCACAGTTATTCAGACAGCTGCTTTATTATGAACTGGTTAAAAGATTTTGCTTGATGAAGCACTCCTGATATATATATACCTAATCTTAATTCCTGTTTCTAAAAATTTAAGTGCATCTTTTGCAGTAGGGGGACAGTTGGGAACTTGCCATTTTCATGTGGTACAGAGTCCACTCCAGTTGCTTACATAATACAAAATATTTCGAACTAAAGACTCGGCTCGTCTTCAGAATGTCACTGCTAAGAACTATACCAGAATAGCAACACCTTTGCTAAGCACTGTACGCTGAAGTGACAAAAGCATGCATGAGCACAGCTGCATCTATGGCAATGATTATGCTGATTCAGATGCTTCATCAAGAGTAGGGAGTTTGGGGCTTCTTAAATCTTTGTGACCTCTGTCACCATTTAGCAAGGCTTTATGGCATAGACACCACTGTAGTCTGTACACATACTACCTACTGCTGTCTTGATTCCACCTGTGTCCTTAAGGTATTCTGTCAGTTTCAGGGACTTTTTGTTATTTAAAAGGTCCCATTGAGATTACTTTCCTGAGTATATGCTAATGGAAATTGCTTTGTCTGACCCACAGTTTTTCAGAGAGCAGCAAGCCAAAGACGCTGCTTGTAGAATTCAAAATACCAGTAGCAGTACGCTAGGAATTAAGGCCTTAATGCTTTTGTAGCCTATATAAAAAAACCCCAAAAACATAAATGCTCAATTACATAATTAACTAGTGGCACATTTTTCCAAGATGATGTGTTCAGATCCTAAGCATTAAGCTATGTTTTGTATTAGTTTAAATATTTAATTAATTGCTCTTTGGAAGGAATGCAAAGAATCATTTACATTTCTGTGTGTAATCCGTCATTGTTTAGAAGCAGCAGACTAATTCACCTAACAGCTCTGGGTCCTGTAAAGCAACAGCCATCCTCAAAAACGCTAACTTTTACAAACCTCTGGGGTAGGTCCAGTTTGATTTCTCAGAGTTTTGCAAGACCTCACACTGAAACAGAGGAGGGATAAATAGTTAAATGTCTGAGATCTTGTACGTGAGCAGGTTGTATGGTTTATCATTAAAGCTTAGGACGTCTTAAGTAGTAACCAGGTTATATCAGGAAATAGGTCTTTTTTAGTAGCAGGTGGCCCATTTCATCCTGAATCAGAAGCAAAGGCACAACCCGTTGCAATGCTAACAGTATTGCAGAGTCAGTGGGATGAATTTTAGAATGGGAGATGCATGAAGATCTTGAGTTTTTGTGACCAGTAAAGATCCCAGTTGAACTACAGAGCAGAGGGAATACTCATATGGCAGAAAATTTGCTTAAGCCCTCCTGGCTGCTGCTATGGTTGGAGGAAGAGCCACCGGCTGCAGGCTGAGTGGAGCAGCCACGATGAGCCTGAGACCATCAGACACAGATTGTAGCAGACCAGGATGTTCTGGTAAGAACAGGAACGCTTGCTAACTTGCCTGAAATCAAGCCCAACTATTCAGGCTTCAGCATAATACGGATGTGCATGAGAAGTAGGGATTGGAAGCCTTGTGGAAGGCCACCAGCACAGCAAACAAAACTGTTACTAACCTTGGTACTGAAAAACTCCAGTCTCATCTTTTCTTCAGAAGTAATTTCACAGTTTCTCTTCTTAGAGCTTGCAACACTTTTTGCCGAGCTTTAACTTCCTCCTTTGCTTTTTTCCTTTCACATCCTGGAAGAACTAAAACATTTCATAAGGGTTTGTACTGTGTGGAATTTACCCTTTCAGAGAGTTCAAATTCAGTTTGTTTGGAACCATAGCATAAAGGATTTTACTGTTCAGTTATTATGAATTGAACTGAAGCACTTTAATAAAATCAATGCCTGCATGCAGTATTTTCTCAGTTCAGCACGGCAGTCTGCTTACATACAGTAATTGGACTTGTGACAGGTAATTAAATGGCTTGTAAGGCCTTTAGGATGCTTGATTACATGAAGAGCCCCACACTAATATATAGTAAATGAGGTGGCTAAGAACACTGCGTTTCTGTTGATCGGAGAGATACTAAAACTCGTACACTTCGTTGGAGAGAGAGAAGAAAATAAAACCAAGACAAAAGACTATGAGCAGTGGCGACATGAAAAGGGACCGTAAAAGAAAAAGGAGAACGTACTTAGAAACTGGGTTGCCTTGGTTATTTTAAGTCAATCATGCTTACACAGACTGTCAAGTCTTGACTGCTTCAGTATATCATTAAATAATGAACTCGCTCTTTGTGATCACAAAATTCATGACAGTCAAAATTAATCAGCAAGGGATAGAAGCTCTTCACAGAACTTCTGGATAATGAGAAAGTGAACTGATACTTCAGGAGATACTAAGCACATACATGAACACATGACATGTTTTAAAGAATTCCTGTTAAATTATCAGAGACCTAACTGAAGTCCATGTTATTATTACATTGACTTAGAGACATACAGCTTGATGTGTGTGGTTGCTCACCCGTAATTATGGAATTAAACTGGGATGTGATAAGAAATCTAAAATGCATCAACAGTCTTAGGGGTATTTGTCAAAATAGAGATTGTTTTACGAAGCAAGTTTTACAGTTTTTTTGAACAGTGGGATGAAAAAAGGCCTCTATTCTTTTTCTGCGTGGTTTTGTCAGTAGCAGCCTGATCGCTAGGAGAGGGAGAGAAGCAGAGGAGGAGCCAGAATGCAAACAGAAAAGTATGCTTTGTGGTACCCACAGCATAGGGCCGGACAAAGGAGAACACTTGGGTTAAATGGAAGAGGTTCAACATGAACCTGCTTTTACCTCTTCTGCACAAAATTTTTCTTTGCTTATAAGAAGTAGCCCTTTAAAAACACAGAGGTTATGCCAAAGAGAGAAGTCCACACACAAGATAATTAAGGTAGCACACATGCACAGCTATGAGGGACCTATTCATAGCATATCGGTGAGTTTAACACACATGTTGAGCGACAGACAGAAATATTTCATGAGTATACTAGAGTCAGCCAAGACTTCACATCAACTTATTAGTCAAAATGGCACATCCATCCACAAAAAGCAGAAATTGTATAGACATTTTTGTCTTTTTGCTATTTCAGGTATAACTGTCCATCTTAACAAAAAAAAAAAAAAGCTGAAATTCTAATACTGTTTGATATAAAAAACTATCTCTTTTAACTAAGTTTAAAAGTGAAATAATTGTCTATACTTAAGAATGAATTACTCCCAAATGAGCTTGTAGTAGATCTAGGGGCAAAACAATAAAAAAGGCTCTGATTTGGAACTCAAATCATTCTTCTCACACAGGGCCTTACTGAGACGTCTTCTGGTTTAATCCAAATTGAAATCAGTTTGAGAAGCCTCTGTTTACATTCCTCCCCTACAGCTAATGGAAAACAAAACACAAACCATACAAGGTAATGTTCCTATTGGTCTACCAACACATATTTCTTCTCAGCGCTGTTCCCTTTGCATTCTCCACCCAGAATCTTTTATGATAGTAACCCAAAGAGCTTCAGGTGCTCCTCCTTACCACTCAGCCAGTACTGAGCTGCTTCCGAGCTCTGTCTGGGAATGACCAACTCCCAAGGCCCCAAGCCAGTGGATTTTTATTGCCTGAACCAAAATGGAGTGCAGCAGGAATTTGGGTCTCATGCCAAAGGTGACAAAGAGACTGCCTGCTCAACACAGCTTGGATTTGTAGCTGTTTGAATGGTGATATAGGAAAACCAGCCATTTCAGACCCAGGCTGTGTTTTTTTTCAGAAATGAAGTGCTGTAAGATGCTTTTGTAATTTGAGGGGATGTTCAGGAATGTGTATGCATTTCTCCTCCCTTGTTGTATGTTGACATATATTGTACAGAGGAACTCTCAGAGGACACGGTGCTTTGGATCTATAAAATGTTCATGACTGGCTCTCTGATAGTACCAGCTGGCAATCTGGAGGTTTGTGTATTTTATTTCATATCTTGGTAGCAATTTATTAAAGGACTAAGAGAGAAAGCATGTGTGCAAGGTGCCGTACTTCCAGTGGCAGGGTGATTTTTCAAGCAGTGCAGCAATGGTAAATACAATTAAAATGCCACATTACCACCTGTATTCTGGTTTAGGCATCTGCCCTTTTTTGGCATAGAGAGGAAATACAAATCCAACATGTAGCATCTCAGATGATGAGCATGAGTGAGACCTGGCATCAATTTTCAGATGCTAGATGAATTTGGAAGAACTGGTGCTGAGTGGGGGCAGGGGAGGAAAGCAAATAAATTAACAGGTCGTTTCTTTTCCTTTCAAATTAATGGAGTGCTAGGAAGTAAAACAAACTGTGGAACTTTGTACTCTATCTCTTGCTGATGTGAGAATCATTTCATACTTTACAAGGTGGCACCATTCCTGTGTTCAAAACCTCCATTTTTACATGCCTGATACATCACCATATGTGTATTTTTCCCCTTATGGTATTGTACTGCTTTTCCCTGTGCATTCATTACAGCTTGTTTCTTGAGGATGGTGCAATATTGTCCTCTGTCATAAGTCACATACAATAGTAACAGGAATAGTACCTGTGTGTTTTGACTTGCAGTTTGCTGTTTGGGATCAGTATATCAGGAAATTTTAGTCTACAGCCAAATTTTTTTTCCCTTGATAATATATAAATGGTGCTTTGAGACAGCTGGGGAGAAAAGCAGTGATCTCCCAAAGCCTGTCTATAAAAATAAATCTGCTTTTTGGGCTTCAGCATGCCTTGTTCTACCTGGTTTTTGCTTTACTTCTTTCATGGAAGAAATGACAGATGGTAGTATTACCACATGCCTTTAGCACTCCCAAAAAAGATAGCACTAACAGTAAACAGGGTAGAACTGTGGATCCTCTGTCTTGATTTTTTGCACAAGAGACAGTTACCAATGTCAGTGTTTAAATGATTTGTCAGTAGATATGTGTTAACACCTTTCCTGACTCATAGGTCAATAAAGGACAGTGATGACTATTTTCAATGGACAGTGTACTACTCCTGCAAGAGAGCAACTGGATACAGGATTACATAGGAGCTGAAGTATTGTTGTTTTTAACTCCTTATAGGTGGTCAGCATCAACTTCAGGAAAAGATATATGAGTAACCCTGATTATCACTTCAAGATCAAACCTTTAATTAAAATCCTAACAGATGAGATAGAGAGTCTGTCTTGATGTAAAAACATGCTTTTGGGGAGTGGAAGCAAGCCATAGACATATTTACATCCTCTTTACTTTTCATTAACGTGCAGAGATTTAATTTGACACTGTAAGTAGACCAGTCTTACTATCTATTTATAATAGAAGCTCTGATGCTATATCATGGCAGATAGTATATTCAGAGTCAAGCTGTACCGTTTGTGTTCTGACTCCTTTTGAGCTGTGGCTTTGTGGTATCTGTTTGGCCATGCAGAGTGCAGGGTGGAATAAGTAATCAGATAAACAGCTGAATATAGGCCAAGAAAATGCTGAAGTTTGTCATATGTATGTAAATAAAATATGTAAATCCCAATGCAGAGGCAAAGATGTCAGTGTTTAGACTGAGAATGGGTGAAGAGAGTTTTCATGCTATTCGGTTCATGTTCAGAACAGTAACATTAATTCCTGTGTTGTTTGTAAGGTAAATAACATGGTGTCATTTAATGGTAAAGCGAAATGTAAATGTAAGGTCCGTATATGTAGAACTGATTTGTATACAACAGTATATGTACGACTGATTCGCTCTCTTAGTGTTATATACACTTTTAGTGTTATATACAGTAATCACGGAAGTGTTCTTGCACTTCATTCATACATGACAGGCATCACTGTGTCTATTCTTATGTGTATGATATACATGCACACATATATATAAATAGATGAAAATACCATGTACTCATGGATATATAAATGTACAGATAAAAAGGTAGACATAGTGTAAACATGATGATTATTAAGTGTAATATTCTATATAAAAAGAATAGAAACCTGGCATCCCTAATTTTAGGATAAAAATGGTTTCTACTTTTGTTTAAAGTCTCTAACAATCTATTATCCTGTGATTGGTGATGATGCCTGCTTTTGTAAGAACAACATTGTAGTTCTCCAGCTAATGGGAATAGAATAAAACTGTGAAGAATATTGTGAGCAAAAGACTATGTTGTAGCAGGAGAGTGTTGCATAAAAGGATCCTTCAGGTTATTGAGCTGAGTTATTCCCCTGAGCTTCTGACACTGTAATGTGTATTCTTAGTGTCTTACAGAAGGCAATTTCTTGGGTAGAACATTACCAGTCTGCTCACTGTGAAATTCCTCAGACCTCCAGTTGTGTGCACTCAGATTATTTCATTTGCAATCAAACAATTGGATTCTTTCACAGGCAAAATTAGGCTGAAGAGGCCAAAAAGTAACAGGTCTTCCATAGAAGTTTGTGCATAATTTTTGTGGCATTTGATGACATCATCAAGGAAAATTTTAAGGCAAATGAAAAAACCCCCAACCTACCAGACTGTATCTTCAAATAGAGACAAATAGGAACTATACTGAGAATATATTTTAGAATACTGATGAAATTAGTTGACTGTTAGTATGCCATGTTACACCAGCCAGACTTTAGACTGGTTGAAAACAGAACTTTTAAAATAGACACCATTTTAGGCTTTTATGAAGTAGGGTAAAATGTGAAAAGAATGTATTCACAATATTTTTTAGGATTCATAGTGTTTTGTTTTAAGAAAAGGTTTAATATTCTCATAAAAGTCTGAATATTTCAGAAGCTCCCCTGATACATTCATCTCATCCCTGCCAAGATATTTGTAACCTTACAAAAAACTTAAGGTGTGGGGTTTTTTAAGTGAATTGATTTTTCAAACAGAGTAGTGTGCATTTTTAGTATAAAGAAAGTACATTGCCAGCAGGTCAAGGGAGGTGATCCTGCCCCTCTGCTCAGCTCTGGTGAGGCTGCACCTGGAGTGTTGTGTCCAGTTCGGGGTTCCTCAGAACCTCCTGGAGCTCCTGGAGCAGGGTCAGTGGAGGGACACAAAGCTGACCAAGAGACTGGAGCATCTCTCTTATGAGGAAAGGCTGAGGCAGCTGGGCCTGTTCAGCCTCAAGAAGAGGCAACTGAGAGGGGACCTCATCAATGTCTATCAGTACCTGAAAGGAGAGTGCCAAGAGCACAGACCCAGGCTCTTCTTGGTGGTGCCAAGCAATAGGACAGGAGACAACGGGCCTGATGCAAAGGAAGGTCCACCTGACTATGAGGAAGAACTTCTCTACTGTGCAGGTGACCGAGCACTGGAACTGGTTGCCCAGAGAGGATGTGGAGTCTCCTTCACTGGTGATATTCAGGAACCATCTGGATGCAATCCTGTGCCATGTGCTCTGGGATGACACTGTTGGAGCAGGGAGGTTGGGCCAGATGACCCCTCTGAGGTCTCTTCCAACCTGACCCGTCCTGTGATAAGACAAGAGAGCCCCTCAGAGTTTTTACACTGTTCATATGCACGCTGTTTAATGTCATCCTCTTTTGGGGATTTGCTTTTTTATTTAATGTGAATAGGAAAAACCCATAAATTCCTGTCAAAACTTTCTCACAAGAATGGTTCTCCCAAGGGTTTCTCGGTGTAAAATCTTTTTCACTTTTAGGTCAAACATAAACCTCATTACATTTATAGGGTGAAGTCTGAAGGTCCCACCTTGTTTGACAGGCAGCATGACTCAGAGCGCAAGAGCTCTCTGCATGGGTTTCCACAGTCCTAGTAG
The DNA here is from genome assembly GCA_013400655.1 of Mystacornis crossleyi. Classification (NCBI taxonomy): domain Eukaryota; kingdom Metazoa; phylum Chordata; class Aves; order Passeriformes; family Timaliidae; genus Mystacornis; species Mystacornis crossleyi. The sequence continues at coordinate 16,844 of VYZQ01035028.1, read as the reverse complement.
CTAATTTCCTCTCATGCTTAAATTTTTAGAAGAAAAATATTATTCTATTTTATTAATAAGAATTAGTAGTACTAGTTTGTAAATTAAAACGTTTCTTTCCATGCTACTTTACTTTTTAATTATAACATTAAGGCATTCTCCACTGGCTGTGGGGACAGTGAAGCAGCAGTGTTTGGTTTGGTTGCTAAGTATTGCATAGTGTTGCACAGTTTATGGGAATCTACTGTTAGGCTTCAATATCTCTGCAATACTAGTGCTTTTAGCAGGCTGTTCTTTGAGAACTAACACATTTACACATTTGTTCCATGTCTGCCTAACCATTCTAGTCTACAAGCCATACAGGAATCAATATCTTGTGGCAGAACACCAGAGGGTGGTGGCCCCAGAGAGCCTCTGACTCCCTGCTTGCCCCAGCTGGGGATGTGCATTCCCCTGTTGCTTCTGCTTTTGCATACCCCAGTGCTGGGCAGGGGATGTAGCCTAGTGTGGGGGCTGGGCTGGAACTGGCCACAGGGATCAGGTTAATCGAGAGCCGTCATCATCACACGTGCCCCTTGCCGAATGTCACTTATCAGAAGCAAATGCTCCCAACCTTAAGTGAGGAACACATACATTAAACTCACTCTATTAAATGATAGAGGATTTAAACATAGCTTTGCGTTTGCTTATATAACTCTTTCTCATTCTGAATTGTATATACCTTTTTCTCTGAGAGATTGGCCAATATTCAAAAATGTCAGTGCCTACACTGCCTCGCATTTAGGAGAGCAGATAATCACATTGTGAGGAAAGAAGGCAATGTGTGAGTTGTTAAAAATGTAACCTAATTTCTATTTAATCTGAAATCAAAACCACTGTAACAGTACTGGACAAACAGGCCTTTTTTGCTATCCAAATGTTAATTAGCATTTGATTTTAAAAGCTTGGGAAACACTGGTTCATATCAGGTACTTCTGTAAGAAAAAAAGTGGTGGTAAATCATATCGGAAAAATAAACAGAAGACCTTCTTGGATTTTTGTGTAGTCTGCAGTCGAGTGGCTGAGATCTACTGCAAAGCATAAAAGACCGAGGCAAATTTCAGAATAACCCCTTTCAGAAATCAGAGAGTATTAATTGGGTCTGTGTTTTAGCCTCTGTAAATGCTGATTCAAATCACTGTAGGCATAAGATTTTACCAACTGCTTCTGTAAGTCTTCCAGTCATCTCAGGATCTGATTGGGAGCATACATACACATTTTGCCATAAGTTGATCACACGCAGACTGTCAAAAACTACATTAGCAGTGGCTGGAATCTGCTACTTAGAAGGAAAAACCAGAGCTAAGTACTGATCTGATTCCCTGCTGACAAAGAAGCAAGTTACCCTATGTCAGCTGCTTCACTGCAACTGCTTATGTGCCAGAAAGACAATGCTTAAAAAATGAGAGTTTTACCGTGGAAGAAAAAGCCACAAGATGAACAGAACTGTAGCATGAAGCAAGGACTTTACTGAAAGGGGTCTAACACTGTTTCTGTCCGTAATGATTTTTTCAGAATGGCAGAGACTCATGGCTTGATGGAGAGATTGGAGAAAGCAGTGACTCGACTTGAATCGCTATTTTCAGATTCACACAGATCTGGTGGAATGGAGTGTGATGGCATCAATGGAGTCAATGGAAGTAAGTATGTTATTTTGAAGTACCATCTCTCTGTTATTAAAAAATTACAATGTGTAATTGTTTTTTTTTAAATTTACAACATTACAATGTTGTAAATTTAAATCATAATGTATGTGTTTGTCTTCTAAGATGGAATGCAATCCCACCCCTTACAAATTCTGTATCAAAATAAAATAGTTTTTAAAAAATTTATTTAGAAATGTCATGTGACAAGCTTAGTAGCATGTACAGTTCTAAACTAATATGGCTTAGAAAGTTCAAGATTTTACTGTTTCTTAAATATACTGTCCATGTCTCAAGCTTTATCACTCTTTCCATTTTATCACTTGTGCTGTTGTAAATAACTCACCAGGGGAAAATGTCTGCTTGAGCCCAATTAGCAGAAGAAATGAGACAGCCCTTTAATGTACAGCATAAATATTCCTATAGAAGTCCAATATAAACACTGTTGATTTGCCAGCTCTCTCTGAATTTCACAGTGCAGACGCAATTTAATTGTTTAACATCCTTAATCAAACATGAGTTTGTTTGGAAGCATTTGCTCGCTAAGGACTGCTATACATCCATGGCCTTACATTGTTATCTCTTGAGCTCTCTTTTCTCAAGTGTCTCTCCAAAGCACTACAGTGGAGAATATACTAAAAAAAGTCTGTTCTTCATTTATTCACATCATATCATCGAATCATATTTTTTCACGCCTTATTTTTTGATGTACCCAAAAGTTACAGGGTAAATAACTTTATATATGTGGTAGTTCTAAATCTGATTGAATAGAAGTTCCCTTTCCTTTCTCCAAAACTTGTTTTTTCATCCAGAACCCCAGCATACATCTCTTTATTAGCTTCATGTTCTTTGCTTTCTGTATTCCTTGCCCTTTCTTGCGTTCTCCAGAGAAGAGCACATCCCAGCATGGACTCAGCTGCTGTACAGAAGCTGCAGGACACACGGAAAGTTGCAGACAGCTTCCTTTACTGACACAGCAGCAAGTGAAGTGTGTGAGCTGCTGTATCGTCCTCTGTGCCAGCCCTGACCCAACAACACATGCTAGGGATCCTCCCTGCACTCCTGTGTGCCGTGGGCCCGCATGCTGGCAGCTGCTATGGAGCAGCTGACTGAGAGCAGTGTGTTTCTGGGGCAGAAAGGGAGCACCTGCCAGCAGGCTTCCATGACAGATGAGTTAGCCAGTCACAGGAAGCGTCAGTAAAAAAGTGCTTGCAGTCCAGATAAAACCTAGACAGCTCGTAAACCATAGCAAAGTCGTGGAGAAATATAATCCATGTACAAACTGATCAATCAATCAATCACTACTAGGAATTGTGCAATTCTCAATGATACAGAATTCAGTCTTGTAATGAGCCAATTTAGATGAATCTCTGTTTATCCAGAGCACAGTACTGCAGAACCAGGGCTGCTTTCAGAACAGGACATAACTCACCATGCCGGGTACTTCCATGAAAACTGCATATGTTCTTGACCTAACCTAAGAGCTCAGTCAGGTGAAAAGATTCACATCCCCCACCCCAGGCAAGCAGAGTCTTAACACCCCAGCAGATCCCTAGAAGAAACCAACTGAGAAGCCTTGTTGAAGTGTGATTATAAAACACACCCACTGGGAGACTGCGGTAAGAAGCTGAGATGAGCAGCACCATGGGGTGCTTGCCAGGCTGCACAACATCTCCAGGCAGAGCTGTCTCACACGGGGACTCAGGAATTAGCTTTTGCTGATGCAGTTGGGAAAGTCTTCAGTTTGTGTGACTGATATGCCTACAGTGCCCCAAACTGTGTGCCTGTGTCACTGTGCCTCTGCAGAGGTTCACGTACCTGCCACAGCCACTGCAGAGGAAACAGTCTTACTGGTCTCTTCGTTCTTTTTCTCCTCTAAAACTGACACTTGAGCCAGAGTGTGACCCTTTTTAAATCTCCAGTGGAAATGGAGGTATATTGCTTTTGTCGACCATGACCCCCGCCCCCTAAAAGACCAGTCCATAATTATTAAAAAAAATAACCTTGGCTTTTCAATTAACACATTTTCAGAAACAACAAAATAACAAGGAAGACGGGGTATCTATACCTTTACCATTTTCCTAAATGGCATTACAACAGCAGGGTTGCAAATGAACTATTCAGTTGCTCTGCACAGCCCACAGCAAATTCTAGTAAATGCTCCTGCGAGTGAGCTGCACTGAATAGTAAAAAAATAGCATAGTTGCTTTCTAGTTCTGCATGGGACAATTTGGTGTACTGTCATGTAAAACTTTGCTCTAAACAAAAATGTTACAATGATTCTTTTGGAAACATACACAGATTTTGACAAAGAGCATAAATGGGCTTTGGAAAGCATCTCCACAGCTAAAACCTTTTATGCATTAGGTCGTCTAAGGGGTTTACACACAAACACCTAATATGGAAGAAAGCCCAGAAATTCCTCGGAATTATAGGTGAATGGCATCAAGAGAACAAAAGGAGCCTTGAAATCCCACCTAGCTGACTAACTACATTTTCTTTTCCACACAGGCCACTGCAAACTCTAGTTGCCAGAACCTGTCTTTCTCTGTCATGGAGCCAGATGACTCTTGTGGCATAAAGAGGGCTTTCACGATTAGGAATTTGGACACAATTGTCATACAGTGCCAAAAGGTTAGAGCAAATTCTCTGGGGAAAGCCTGGTACCTTCTCAGAGCCATCTTCAGGCTTCATTAATGAGGGAGAGGCAGGGAAGAATTTTAACCTTGTTCTCTCATATCCTACACATGTCATAGATTCATATGTGTGTCATTCATACTGGATCTGGCAAAGGTTCTGAGGCATAGACAAGACATGAGGGAGTAAAGGGAGGGCTGGAAAGCATCCAAGGAAAGATTATTTTTGCTATCTTAACAGGTACCACATAGAGCCATGTAGAAGCCAGGTGCTTAAGAAACTGAGCTTCATCTGCATTTTTTGATTGTTCACTTTATCAGGAACCTGCTCTGTGTACCACATAGAAAATAACAGCTTTATTCCTCTTTTGTAATGTATAGCATATATATAGTCAATAGGATATATCATCTGGAACACTTGTTTGAGCTTTCTTTATCCAGTGACAGTTTCGCAAGGTGAGACAACAAAATGAGGAGATTACAAAGCCACATCTCACTGCATAAATCTACTGTCAGCCCATTCCAAAGACTCTCTTACTGAAAATGGAATTAGTTGCTATTAAAAGCCACCAAACAACACAGAGATCTTCAGGAATGAGTGGGTAGTATAAAAATAGTTGTTAAGTACAGTGCAGGTTCTTTTTAGGGGATAATATTTGGTTAAGGTACAACAGGGGAATTTTGTTAAGAGAGTTAGACTTCTCAGGTCACTCCTTTGAAGGGCTGAGAGATGTTCGTTCTAGCACATGTTATTTTAAGACAAAAGAGGTTCTCATTACATTATACACAGGAAATTCTCTTCAAGTTCCTGTTCAAGTTCTACCAAGAGCAGGATTTTTTTCTTTTCCTTCTATCTAGGACAAAAATAATTATACATCCTTTTTCACTGATTGCATAAATTAGAAATGAAGTTACAGCAATATCCTGAGTTTCTATGGTACATCTCCTCCATCTGCTACACAGGAATGTCCTATGCATTATGTACTTTAGGAACCCATTATAATGGAATGTTCCTCTTCTACAGGCATAGCACCATATGTTGAAGCCTTTGATAGGCTGCTGAATGGAAGTGTTGCTGAGTTTCTCAGGTACAGCAAGATTCTTGAAGGTGACGTGAAGACACATGTAAGTATTTACTCAGATTTTCCCATGATGATACAAGTGTACAAGTCTTGGAATCTGTGTGATCAACCTTGATTTCTGAGTAGAGAAGAATCTTGTAGTAGTGATAGCCTGACATAACACACTGAGTACAGTTGGCTTGGGAAGGGCACAAGGTTGTATGGATTCGTAAGAAGAGATTGCTTGCCTTCTACAGCACCAAAGTTGAACACCATAGAATGCGAAATATATAAATATTCTCAGTCACAAGCAGTT
>VYZQ01035027.1:15498-26591 GCA_013400655.1 Mystacornis crossleyi | reverse complement strand
CAAATTCACAAAACTATGAGAAAGCAAAAATCCAATAAGTGAAAAATCATTATTGACAGTCAATGGATGTGATGTTGCCACCTGTAAAAATAAAATTTCCAGCATAAGGACTGCTTATCTCCAGCAATATCTGCAAATCACAGACACACACTGTGTGATTGCTGGGCATGTGGCAAGCAATAAACTTTAGACTCATTAAACAACTTCTTCAAAGCATTCTGTTTGTACTAGGAGTAAATTAGATGTAAAGGAACAAGATGAATCTATAACTGCCATGAAAATCCAGAAAATAAATGTAATTAAAAATAAGGAAAAGCATTAAAACAGGCACAAGAGTTCCTCAGGAAACACAGCCATGTGTTTTGCCACTTATCTACTCTTCATAAATAATTTAGCTCACAAACTAAAAAATTATCCTATAATATGTTGTTGAAATGCCATCATTGACTAGAAAGCAGAAACGTGCTGTGTTCTTCTAAAGGTAATGGGTGGCTGACATTTGCAGATAAAGAAAATCTATATTTATCATCTGAAAGTGCCAAATTGAATTATGAAATTATTTGTCTACTCTAACTTCAAAAACAGAAATGTATTTAGTCATCAGAACTTTTTGAATACGACTCTTCTGAGAAGCAACACAGATGTTGACTTCCCATCCTCATCACAGCTTCCAGTACAGCCTGCAGAAATCTTCCTTTTGAGACACAGATTCCACAAAATTCTGTGCCAATGAATAAGACAGTCGTTTTGGAGCAATAGCTAGACATTCCCTCTTCCCTCATATATATATTGTAACTTCTACCATGGGCTTTGGACCTGAGAAACATAGAGGAAAATGTGTTTTGGAGGGGGAAAAAGTTGGCTTATGAGGCATGATTTAACATAGAAGAGGATTTGCTTGCAGGCATTTAGCATTTCTTATCGTCTGTCTAACCTGTCTGACCTTCTCCCAGAACTTCCAATCTGTTGCAGTCCTCATCTACTCAATCTCAGCCTTCATTCCTCACACTCCCACAGCTCTTATCCAGCCCATCCCTATCCCTGCTTTGGATCCCTCACATCTTTTCGTCTTGTCCGTAGTGTGTTTACCTCCACTATCCAGGCACCATTCACTACCAGACTCTTTGATGACAGATTTTATATGGATTTTTTTTTTGGTTTTCCCCACATCATCCTTACCACTAACTTCTCAAACTTGTCCCCAGCAGCAGTGCTATGCTTACAGTGCCTTGTGACACAGTCGTCTCTGCCTCATCTGATTAATTATTACTGTAGCTACCTGGTTCTAAACATGTTCTACTACCTCCTCTCACTCATAATCCTCCTTATTCCCAAATCCTGACTTAGACTCATGGTTGTCATATTTCAAGCCCCTTTTCCTATGCTTGAAAAATCTCACTTTCTTTCATTCCCTTTCCTTCCTTTATCAATTTGGAAAGTAATGAAAAGGCAAGAAGGACAACCCATTGCCCAGCTCCATCCCACCGATGTCTTTAAGCACAATTCTCCCTCCCTTCCTGTTTTAGTTCTGGCCAGGACAGGGTTAATTTTTTACAGAGTGGGAGGGGGACCTGGCCAGACCCTGCTGTTTTTCAATATCATCTCATATCACTTGCCAGGGGCAGGAGTTAGGGACTCTCTCATTTCCCATGGTGCAGGAGGAAGAGTGGTCTGGTGTTTTACTTTCTGTTTAAGTAGTTTCTTTTCGTTAGACCTTTGTCATTAGCATTGTTGCCATTACTGTTCATTTTCTTGTTTCATTGCTGCTTCCAGTAAATTGTGCTTATCTCAACTCCTGATTTTTACCTTTATGTGCCTCCAATTCTCAACTCCATCCCTGGAGCAGGAAAGGGGAGGGGAGGGAGGGGGAGTGAGAAAGCAGCGAGACTCTCACTGGGAGAACTGAATTGGGGAGTACCATTTCTAAACCACAACCCTTCCTTTGATCTCTCTTGTAGATGGAAGCTGATGGTATCATTCTCACCTCTAACCCTCCTTTGAACGCAAATACATATATTGGTGTGTTAAGCAGGTGTTGCTTAATGCTTATCGAAAGCTTTTATATTTTTAGCCCTGCTTGGCAATTGTTTAGGAAGACATGACTCCAAAGCTGCAGATCATGTCTTATTTGGCACAGTCTTGTGTTCTGCACAGCCTGAGCTGAAATTCGCTTGGAGCTGGGTGGAAGACATATCCCCAGATGACCACCAGAGACCCCAAAGAGGCCCACGCAGGCACAGTAACAAGTATTGCATAAGGTTGTGCAAGCTAAATGACTGTGCATTAGGTGGATGGCAACTATGAATTAGGTAGGTGGGTTTATGCAAATTTCAATGCATAAATTCTTTTTGATTTTAACTCCAAGTGTGCTTAATTTGTTGAAAATTTCCACCTTGCACCCTATACAAAATAAACAGCGTTTCCTCGCTAAACCTGACTCTTTGTCTGTGTTTAGAGAGTTCCTAAAATCTGCCAACACCTCTTGCAAAAAAGGTCTTCCATGTCATCTGGCTTCTGAAGCCCCTGGCAGTATCATCCTTCATCTCATGTCAACACATGTGAGCTGGATCATTCAGAGCTAGCAAAGGTTTGAGAGCTTCCAGTGAGGATGCTGTCTTCAGAAAATATAGCTGCTAAATTTTAAAAAATATCTGACATACAGAAACAATAAATTTTAAAAATGCACATAATGGAGATGAGATGGTTTCTCCCCAAATCTGCAAGGCAACCTTTCAGAATATTCCAGATTGTGGGGACAACAAAGAGGCAGGAAGGCATTCTGGAAAGATCAGGGAACTGATGTAACTCAGAACTGCTTGGATTTCCTCTTCTCACTAGAAGTGGTGTTCAGCTTCAAATAGAAACCAAACCAAACCAAACCCCCCTAAAATCACAACTATTATCTTTATGTGCTAACGAAAATTTGTTAGAATTTAGAAAGATTTCTCACTTCAGTTGTTAACACCGAAGACCAGATGGAACTTGGTTTTTTCAAGTTTGCAGAGGTTTTTGTGACAAATGTATTTGTCCTGCAAAGAATGCCATAATAATAAAAGAAAGGTGTCAAGTTCTAACATCTATTTTATCTGGTGAGTCTCAGATTTAGTAGGAACAGACTAGGAACACTCCATTTTTCTGTCAGCACATTACCTTCTGTAGGCATTCTGATTTTCTGTTTTCAGAGAAAAAGGTAGCAAAATATCTGTCTTCCAGAGGATGAAACTGAATCCACGAGCTGATAAAGACTACATCATTTTTCTGTGGCAAAATCAGTAAAGCAATCCATGTTCCCTCATTCAAGATGAGTACTGTAGCCATTGGTCTATGTTATTTCTGGATGAATTTGCTGGAACAATCATCTAAATAGCTCAGTTACATGTCCTGCACATTTTGCAAACCTTTAATGAAGGCTACAGGTTAATACAGCAGCTTCTTTCCACTGTCATTTTCAAAAAATAGAAATCAAGAACTTGAATTCTAATAATTAAAATGTTCAAATAAATCAAGAAAGGTGAAATGCAGCCTTAATAGCTGACATTTTTTTGGTCTCAAGATGTGCAGATCCCTTCTTTCTCTGTCATTCCAACTTAGTAAACCAGAATGCAGATAGCTCAATTTGTTTAAGCTGATAGTTATAAAGCTAAATCAAATAAACACACCAAAGGGAAATAAAAAACCTGAATCCAAGAAATTAAACCTCTCCTTGAATTAACTGCTTTTTTGATTTTTTTAAGAGAGCTGTTAATTTGCCAAAAAGGAGAGAAAACCTGAAAAACAGTGGCAAACACTCTTAGCAAATTCTTCATTCAGATTACACAAAGAAAATGAGCACATTCTGGAAAAACAATGAGTTGAACGTAAAGGCCAGCAATATAGGAGACAGTCACAACTGGCTGCTCATGGGAGAGGAAACCAGAACAAGTGTTTCCAGAAAGCTCAGTGTTGGTGTTCACCCTCCNCACCCCACTGCAACAGCTCAGGACATTGTTGGCTGTCTTCTAGTATTTGAGGAAAGGAATTCTCTTAGAATACAAAATTGTTGAGACCTGGGCAGATCTTCCTCAGCAGGCATGTATCCTGGAGGAAGTGGTGTTGTTTCATTGTACTGGCCATGTTACAGCTAAGGAAAGAGTACACTTGCTCTGTATTTGCTTCTCAATTTTTGACATTTAGGAAGGATAAGAACTGGTTATGTTTTAAAAAAAGCTAAGGGGTTAAGGCTACTGAGGGAGAGAACATCTATTCTTTTATAAGACCATGCTACTCTACCACAGCCACAGTAACAATAAATCCTCAGATATTACTCTGAAAACTTAACCCTTTCACACACTGTTTCTGCACTACTATCTTTCAAGACACGAATCAAACCAAAGGCTAAAACATAATCAAGCTAGCTTGTCAAATTTCCACTTTCTTTTTTAAAGGGGAGACTCTTTTGAAACGCAGGATTTTGTAGGCCCTGAGTGATCCTCAGATCTTTGCAGTCTTCTAAGCTCTTCTCTGAAATACAGCATAATGCTACCAGCATAATAATCAGTCAAAAGTCTTGTTGTACACAGATGTGACACCTGAGTTAAGTACGACAAACAACCTTGTCAATCAAAATTCACATTAAAATGAGAGCTCATGTCAGTTTTATCTTCCTGACAGCTGAACGCAGACAGAAAATTCCACAAACCCTCAGCGCATCTAAGAAATGGACTGTTCTGCTATCTCTTTCAATTTTCTGCATTTGCTAAACCCCCTCAAAAGCCAGAGAGCCTAAAAGACCCTCTGGTTTATTTTTCCTACTGTAAGCTGAAACTTTACATGTCTGAAATAAAACTATGCTCTAGTTCTTTCAGAGGATGTGGAGTTTGATTTAAGAATTAGTGCATTGAATTAAAAAAACAAAATTACAATGTCTTTTTTGGCCTTAAACACTGCAAAAATCTGCCTTCACTTAGTCATAAAAAGATATTTCACTTCACATGGGAGCTCTTCTACCACTGTCTAATAATAAATCATCAGTCAAGGGTCAGTTTGAGTTATGTATGTTCACGTTAAATCCACACAAGTTAGTTTAAATGAAGTTAGAACAAAAAATGGTACTAAGCTACCCGTACTAGTGGTGGTGGGTGGGCAGTTTTGTGTAGGGAATTTCCCACAGACAGATCAACCACTGTATAGGCATTGCTACACTTTGATTAGGTATTTTATCTTGCACGAAGTGCAGGAATTAGTTGCAACAAACATACCCACTAGATAAAAAAGTAGGTTTATTTGTTTAACCTCTGCAATACAGAGAAATCTTAGATATACCATAGCATCCACAGAGCTGCACCATGAAGGAATCTCTGCCAGTAAGGCAGAGAAATTACCTTCAGGAGTAGTGAGAAATGCCGGAACGACTAACCCCCGTCTTTTCCCTTGTTCCCAATAGAAAATACGCTGACAGGTGAAGTTAGCAAGCAGACCTCTTCTTCCACTAGAAATGTATGGCTCTGTTGTTGTTGCTTTTTTGATACCACCCAGACATCCATACTGTCATTCAGCTGGCTCTGTCAAGATGTTTATGGGCTGGGAGACCCAAAAGTCTACTTGCTCAAAGTTTTAAGTAGAGCTGCAGCAAAGTCAGCATGTCCTTTGAAGGGATATCACATGTGAACATTGTTACTGAGGCTCGCTGCTCCCTTCACCCACGGCTCCAAAAGCAGAGGCGCTGGCATCCAGCTGAGCAGTGGGCCCACCGCTGGAGGAGGCTCCATGGAGGGGTAAGCCCTGAGGGTCATTACTGTCCACTGTGGGTTTGTCTCCAGATGGCGCTCTGGGGCAGCTGCTAGCGAGGGATGACTTTCTTTAGGAGGAACCTCATGTCCAGGTAAGTGTCATCTTACCAAAAGACAAAATGAAGCTTTATACACTCTCACAACAGAGAAGGAGATAAAATTTGGGGAGTCTTTTTTTTTTCTGTTATAATGCCTTTTATTTGGTCTGCTACAAAGTGTGTGCCCCTGTCTGCAAATAGCTGTTTTACTGTTCTGGACAGAGCCGATTCTCCTCAGAACCTCTTCCTTCTCGTTTGTGATCTTGTCTCTAAGGGCTGCTTCTGAAACAAGAATTTATGTCCTGTAGCTCAGCATATCACATCCGTAACTGCCGGCAACAGAACTGAAAATTGTATTTAGATCTAACGCATGCCTGGATCATTTTCTACACAAGAAATAATTAATTTTCCAGGGAGCTTTTACATCAGCCTAATGGTTGCTTTGAGAATTAAATTCCCCTTATTTTCTTCTGCAAAATCATTAGAGATTAGAGAGACAAGAGAATAAAAGGGACAAGAATCTTGCCTTTCACTTCAGATAACAGTATGTTAGAGCTGTACTTGAACATCAAAGCCCCCTAAAAGAATTTAGAGACAAAAAGCTGGGTTTCACATGAAATCTGAAGCTTTTGTGATTTGAAGAACTTGAGTGCTTTTTGATTGTGTTGTGAATCAACTTTTCTTTTATTAGTTCAAAAGTTATTGTTATGATCATCAGCAGAAAATAATGCTAAATTAATTCCATGAAATTTTATGAGTGAAATTATACAAAATAGTAACGAAACGCAAATATCCTTGTTCATTAGGCTCATCCATTTCAATTGTACCTGCAGTACATTTCTCAGCAGGAACTGTTAATCATACAGCAGCATGCAGAAAAGAATATATTATATTAATTAAATAGCCACATTATGCGTCTGTGTGCTGAATTATGCCCGTGAAATGCAACGTAGCATACATTACTATTTTTATTACATCAGGAGAATTTTCTGTATATGGAATTTGGGAGGAAAACAGTGTCATTTTGGTGTGCACTACAAGTAGCAAGTGAAGAACAGTCCAGTATTTCAATGATAACAGTATTGTCCAAAAAAACCCTCTGCATGAAATTCACAATGATCCTTCAAAGAGCTGTTTGCGGGCACATGGAACAGTCCATGCAGACCACACTGAAAGACTGAAGCACGTAGGAAGATTAGAGGGTTGGACAGAGAAAAAAGGATTGGCAGGACTGAGCCATCAAATTCAAATACTCAGCCAACCCCTACTCAAGTTGATCCAACACTGAATACAGTTTATTTGCAAAGGTCACTTGGCTAACTTACCCACTACCCAGTGCTTTCAAGGACTTTGAGTGCTTTAAAGACTAAACACATTATACACATAAAAAAAACTTGTCATAAAGGCAGTGTATGGTATGTTCATATTCACAGAGAACAACACTGCTTGCTGAAAGGTGTTTAGGAAACTTTCTACTTCCATCATTACACTATGCACATCCCTAACGATGCCTTGAAGCTGGTTTATTACTAGGATTTTGAACATTTAAGGTTAATGAAGGTTTACTTCTGGAATTAGAGGTAATGTTCCCAAGACCCTCTTAAGAATGCTGGAATCAATGACACAAGTTGTTGCAGTTTGTAGTTTCTGGTGATGGTATGGCAGCCGCAGCCTTCCCAGAGAGTGCTGTCGGGCTTCCTTGGGGAGAGCAGCTGTCCCACTTCCCATAGCCCCTTCTGGATGGCCCCGCATGGTCCCGGCGAGCTCTCAGCTTCCGCAACTCGGTGACAATAAAGGAGGTGAGAAGGCTCCCTGCATGGGGACCTCAGAGGAACATGGTGACAGGTCTGTTCCCCAAGGCAGAGAGAGCTGTCACATGCTATGGGGCTGGATTTTATATGGGGATTAGGGGGGCACATGGACTAATGATCTCAGGGCACAGGGGCGGTACATGGGCGGGGTTAGGGTACAGAACAAATGGGGGGGACCCGAGGGAGTGGCTGGGAATAGGGTGGGGGAGGGAGGACAATGTGGGGAGGGCAGGCAATTTAGCAAGTAAAGGAATGGGAAAACACAGCACCAAGACAAGTGAAGCATAAAAAATTCTTCAACAAACCTGCTCAGTCTAAAATGTCAGTTTTCCTTTACATATAAAATATAGCACTTTACACTTTAGATTATGCTACAAAGGGGAAGGACAGGGCAAATTTATATCTAACAACATGCTCTCAGGTTACTGAAACCTTTGGCTTCCCTCTAAAACACCATGATGTAAGGCCTGTTAACCAACAATATTTGAAGAAAAATCAACATTTGCATTTGCAGACAATCAAGGATTTCAGATTCCTTGAAGATTTGTGGCAGTGACATCAGAACACCTAGAGAACAGGTATCTAGCCCTGACAGGACATTAAGTTTTAGGCTCTTTATCTGACCAATAGACACAGACTCTTCTATGGCTGGGCAGATCTGTAAGAAATCATGCTCCAGTTCTTGTATTTGGAAGAGATGCTGCAACCTCTGTTTGGCGATTACCAGAGGGCTTTAACCCATAACCTGTCTCACAAAATGCCGATTGCCATACAATTCTATCTCCTTCCTCTATGTTTCTGGATAAAGGAGCAACACCTGCTGTTCCTCACACTGAACCAAAGGCTGGCCATGGGCTTTCAGCATCTTCTGGTTATGCCCCAGAGGTCAGGTCTTCTGAGCTACAGAATTGGGTTCCTCTTTACACCCGTTATGCCATCAGACCATTCTTGCTCTCTGAACATCGGGCCACATATGTAACTTCATTTATATGTGATCTTAGTGAACTCAGTCTGTCACTCTGGCCCTTGAAGGATTTACTGTGCACCGAAATAGCATTTATTTTTCCCCACTGGGGGCAGAGACACATAGCTCCTGTACAGGAAGACATACAGGCATAGGTAAAAAGAAATGAAGTATAGTGTCACTGAGTCCAAGTGAACTGCCTCTCTGCCATTAAGTTATTTGTGACCTTTAGAGACTTCCTGAGCAGGAATGGTGTCAGGTTTTGTCCCATCTTCAAATAAATGACAAGACCAAGATGGTGCTATGTATGATACAAGGCAAAAATTTTTAAATTATTTTGAAGCTGTATTTTTTGTTCCTTCTTTGTGTATCAAATTCACTGCAGCCATGATAGCCATGTCTAGTTTCTTTACTGATTTATAAGTGAGTTGTAAAACTTGGTTCTAGTTTCAAAAAACCAGAACATTTATTGTTGAAAACAACTGTTTAAAACACAACTTCACATATAAATGTATCGAAACTACATTGTGGCAGTTTGCTGAACTCCCTTTACAGAAAATACATCTTTTTAAGAGCCTTTCCTTTCTTGAGCATTATGTCTATATCGATAATCATCTAAATTAATCAAGAGCTACTCAGACTTAAGGTCTGGATTCACTTGAATAAGATCATTGTTCTGAATAATGTTAACTGCTCAACAGTTAGCAGGACGATTAGTTCAATAAGTCTTAGCATGCTGGTTGAACATATTGGTCCTGACAAGCCATAATGATCTCATGATGGATAGGATATCACTCAGGTCACCACTGTGTGACCCATCTAATCTGACACTTGAATTCAATTCTGATTTTTAACAACAAATTCTCAAAATGAAAAGGACAGATTTTTTGCACACTAGTAAGTCAAAGTAATGTTCTCCTATTTTCCCTAGGATTGTCTCGACATTTGTCTCTGAAGAAAACAAGGAACAGCTAAGGATCATTGCAATCACCAACTCTGAACTTCTCCATAACACAATCCGTAGCATTTAGGGATGTTTCCATATCTGTATCTTATAGGACTTGGCACAAGTTTTTCCCAGACACTGGAGGACAGCTGCTTATCTGTTGTGGCAGTCAATCCATCATGATCTCCCTTATCATTTTACTACAGCACCAAGAGCAAATAGAGCAATCACAGCAGGGGCAGGGATTGCTACAGGAGGATGAAATTAAACTGCAGAATTCAGATGAGAAGGGAGAAACACACAGCACTATTCCCACAAGCAGCACCAGTTTTCAGTGGAATATCAAAGCACCCCAAAGGACACAAAGGGTCTGCATCTTCAAGACATACAGGTTTCAGAAAACAGAAACTAACATTCTCACATCTGAGAAAGGGATGTTTGTTAAACTTTCATCTGACTACACAAGATTAATGATGACCCTTTTGTTTCTACTTCCATAGTCCGTGAATCAAACTCAGACAAGGAACTGACTGTCAGCAATTGGAGTCCTCAATTTTAAGAAGTAAACAGACAGATAGATAGATAAACAAATAAACGCACAGCATAACTACATTTCACTTATTAAATCTTCTTAAAGCTGTAAACTAAAACAACTGCCTATAATGTCAGACAGATTTATTATTCAGTCTGACATGGTCACCCAATACTGGCATGGTCTACTTCACGGAGGCATTCTCTTAATGACAGAGTTGAAAGCAAAGCCATAGATTGTGATCCTCTCTCCCAGGCTCAATTAAGAAACCACCTTCTTTCTTTTTCTCTATTCCTCTTCTTAGGCTTTCTTTGTACTCTCCCTTGCAGCAGTGGACAGTGAGTGCTAATAAGTCAAACATTTGTCATTTAATGTCAGTACAAATATTATCTCTTCACATAGAGAATATATTTTGCTTCTTTTTCTCATGACTGTGTGTCCTTTTGACAGCATGTGTGATATAGTATCATACCATGATAGATTTGAATATACACTGTAATAATTATGGTCTCTTTTGAGAGCTGTACCTTGAAACAGGCTATTCAAATTAGAACCACCTGCAAGATTTTACTTGACTGCTGTCTCCAAGACGATGGAGGTGGAGCACAAGGCCAATTGACACAGTGCAAATAACACAGTAAAATATGCCATGTGCTATCCTTGTAGTTTGTTGAATTTTTTTCTTTGTATTTCTCCAGAGTGTAAAGATTTGAACAGCTCTTAATTTTGCTAGCATAGTTTTCCCTAAGAATGACCCAGTGGTCCTGTCCAGAAGAATTTGCAGGATATGTTTGACTGACTTAAGAAATCAAACCAATTCACATTGCTAGACTGACAAAGGTTTTGTGAAGTGAAAGCCTGATTTACAAAATCCTTGGAGTTCTTTGAAGGCTTTGCTAACGACTTGTATAAAAGAAATCTTGTTGACTTTGACAGAGTCCCCTGAAAAAGACTGCTCAGGAAGGTATATTGCCAGGGAAGGGAAAGGGAAAGGGAAAGGGAAAGGGAAAGGGAAAGGGAAAGGGAAAGGGAAA
>VYZQ01035027.1:0-10100 GCA_013400655.1 Mystacornis crossleyi | reverse complement strand
AAAAAAAAAAAAAAAAAAAGGAAAGCTTTAACCTACATTAATCATTGAAGAGTAAGACTATAAACATCCCTGTAAATATCAGGAATTCTTGTCAGCAGTTGCAACCCAGCTACCCAAGATGTTTTTTACAGTACTTTGGTTCTTAATACTTAAGCATTAGCTAACAATGCCAGAAGAGAATCTTTCACTCTAATAATAGCAACAGAAACAATTTATGTTTTAAGGGCTTTTCTGAGATTTAGAATACCAGAATTTAGAGCGAAGCTCTGTTAATGGCTTTTCTTGTGAACCAGCTCTTCTGACTCCATTGAAACTATTTATGTGTCTAACTGGAGCTATCCTTATAGCTCAACCACCTATACACGACCTATTTTATGGTCCATACAAATACACTAGGCAGTGGTATAGGGCACCCACAGGTAAAACAACAATAGGCCTAAGCAGCTAGAGGCATTATGAGCTAGTTTTATCTTTCCCAATTTTTCATGTTTATATGAAGAAATTTCAGAAATATCTGAAATGTCAAATCCAAGTATTTTATCGGTTATCTTTGAAATGATGACAAAATGTTTGTTCGAAGTATGTTGCCTTATATATCGATATATAATCTGTCCTTTTTTCATTATATACAGCCCAGGAGAACATATGTTCAATATATGAACAGCATTTAGAAAGAAATAGCACCTTGGATGAGAACTACCAGAAATATGAATGGTTAATGAACATTTAAACTACTGTTGTACTTTGTTTGTCTCTGTATACCAAGAGATCTACAGTGACAATCATCCTGTTTGGGGGCTTGACTACCTTTAGTGTTTCCAAATCCATTCCCTACAGTTTAGCAAGCATTTTCCCTGGTTTAATAAACTTTTCACCTTTTATCACAAGGTAGGGCACAAAGTCACTGTTGTCTCTTGCTTAGCTGTTGATCTTCTAAAAGCTGCAGATTGTCTTCTTCAGAACTTCAACTTTTCTAGCATTTCCCATCTTGCATACACATAGCTTATTATAGTCATGTGTGGAAATTTTCCCCTTCTCTGATTGATTTACTCTGTGTCTGACTCATCCTATTGCTCCAATCAATCAACATTTCACATTCTAATCTTCCCAAGTGCTTGTAGTTTTCCTGCTCTTGCTGCTTTTTTTTTTTTTGTCTGAAAATTTAATAAGGGCATTCTTTATTCTGCTGTCCAAAACCTTAATGAAAACAACAAATAGTACTTGAGCAACTTCGCTTTGCTCCTCTTTCAGTTTGTGAACTACTGATAGCTACTCTCAGCATGAATTTTCAGCCACCTGCTTACACATTCTACACAGTTCCCTAACCTTTCTGTATCTCAGTTATGAAAGTGCTGTGCAAGAGAAACAAATTCTGTTGCAAGTCAAGTTATGTGTGAAATTTGCTTCCTTCTCCACAAAGCATGTCCCTCATAGTGTAAGAAGCTAGGTAGCTTGAAGTTCATGAATTTTAACAACAGAAATACTTTAGAAAATGAAATTAAGTTTTTCTTGGAAATGGCCACTTGTTATGACTGAGTGAAAACTGGTCTTGAAAATACTACCGGATATGTAAAACAAAAGAATTATGTGTTTCCTTACCTTATCTGAGTTAGATAAAGCCATCTTATCTAGGTACTTAAAAGATAAATTAAGCATCTGGACAAACTTCGATGGCTAATCTCAGCATTTGCCATGATTCCCCCATTGATTTAGGGTTATTGAGCAAAATCTCATCAATAGACAAATGTTGTAGGTGCCTTTGTAATTTAAAAAGTATAGGTATAGACAGTAACAATTCTAGAGTCCTTTCATCACACCATTGATTATGTCCCTTTCCTAATAACCATTGAAATTTAGAAGGGAGGCATATTGACATATCTAGAGCCATATATTGCAGTAAACAGAAGAAACAACCAAGTACAATCACGCACTTTAGGATTCACTATTAACAATAATATCCTGCCCATGGACATCTGTTTTATTAGCAACAATACTTGTAACTGCTAGAGTTAGTTTAAGTTGTCTTCTTTTGTCCACTACAATTTGAAATTTTTGACTGCTCCTTTCTTCGTCCACAGTGTTTTCACAGTTTATTTCTGAAACAGTCATCACTCACAGCCAAGGAGTCAGAGTTGGCTTCACTTTCTGTCACTTAACTGCTCAGTTTTGTACAGCACCCTAAATGAGCTCTGCCAGAGCTTCTTACACACCCATTTTTCCATGAGTGTGTGCAACTGCTCCCACTTTGTGCATGATTCAAGCAATCCCTGAGGCTGCTACTGCCCATTTTTCTTTATTCCAAATTGTGAAAACTCAAGTTTTATTTCTTTAGAGGTCATGGAACTGCTCATCACCTGCATCAATCAGTATTATAGGCAGTGAAACAAGGTCTGCATTGTACTGGGGATACAATTTTTTGTCATTACCTGACCCTGCAAAGAATTGTATATGAAAAGATGAAAGTGGAGGTTCAGAAAGTGGAGTGCACAGACAGAACATAGAAATATGGAAGAAGCTTTGAAAAGTCTTGCTATTAACCTTCAATAAAAAGGATGAAGTTGTAAAAAATATTCAATTTGTTGTTTCTAATATGCATAAGGTTAAAAACCTGCCTCCCCAGTTTTGAGAGAGAAGCAAACGTGAGAAAAGGTTTTCTACGGAAAGACCCCTCAAACAAGATTTTTTAAAGTCTGAAACTGTTAGACTTTTCTGCCTAGTAACAGTTATAGTGCTCACAGAGAGACCACTTCGTCTGCCCTATGATCTTCACCGTGAGGTGCCAACACTTTGTGACATTCTGCATTTGGATGACCACTTTAATTACTCATTTTAATAACAGACTGGCCACTACAGTGAATAATAATAAACACCTTCCCATCTGCTGGCTTTTGAAGACAAGGCATTTTGTTACCTCCCAATCTCAACTCTACACGTCTGCTAATCCATCCACTTTTCTTCTTGTCTTCCACCAAGCTAAAGAACACAATAATCCCTGTCACTAAATAGGCAAGATAGGAGCAATAAGAACAGAACAACACTGCTGACAGTGGTGGTAAGAGAGAACCTAACAAACCATCAACAGGGGATATCAAGGTAAAAGAAGGCTCTAGAGTCTCACACCTGGTTCAAAGCCAACATATACTTTTTGATTCTTTCTTCTGCCTGGTTTAACATTCAGTTTCACTTCAGTTGAAATGAATGAGTAATAACCCATGTTATACAAACCTTTCCAGGTACATACAACAAAATCACATCGTCTCCAAAGGAGGTAGTTCCTTGCAGTTGCTATCTATGTTTTTGGCAAGAATTCACTGACCTTGACTGTAACCACTTAGTAGCAAACTGATCACTGCCATAGAATTATTAATTTTTTTTTAATTCATGTTTTGTGGAAGTCTTATGAACTGTCAGAAAAGAATCAAAGTAAATTCATCAAGTTTAATCAGCAATGTTTATTTTGTCTCTACTACTATACTATAAAAATTAATAGGACTACATATTTAAGAAAAATGATCTTGAAAGGTCTGAAATCCAGTAATCCATGCATTATTCAGACAAAGCAAAAGAAAGCCCATTTCAACTTTCATGTATTAAAATAGGGTGCAAATATACAATAAGAAAATTGATACTAATCAATTTGTCAGCCCTTAATCCAAATCCAAGAGGATAGAGAAAAAAAGTAAATGAAAAAATACTGAAGATTCAAATTTAAGTACGATTGTTAGCAATCCTAGAACTGTGACTGTTATGAAGTTATGGTATAAAGTTAGATACATGAAGAAAGATGCTTTTCTCAAAAGATATGGGACTTAACATGATATCGATTTTTTTGGAAGTGCAATCACTTTCTGTTTCTGAGAAGATTTGTGAGTTCAATTCTTGTGTTGTATAGCAAGAATTCTGTGTCTGTTCAAGCCCTTAGCTAAAGAACTATTGAGCAATAAATTGGATGTCAGTCCTGATGTACACTATTGATAATTTAGATCTTCTCTCCTGAAATCCACACAGATTGTTTTTTGATAGGGTGTGGATTTTGCGGGGTTTTTTGTTTGGTTGGTTGGTTGGTTGTTGGCATTTTATTATCTTTGCCCCATCTTCTTAAGTAAAGTAAATGACAAAAAGATTTCATACAAATCCTGCATCTTAAATATTCTGTCTATGAAGTGAATAAAAAAATCATGTGAAGTGTTAACTCTCTTTGGCAAATGCAGCTTACACTAGGCTCAACAGGTTATCGTGACAGTGAAGCAGTGGCAACACAAAACATCAAAGTTTAAAAGAATGAGGTAATTTTCTAGACAAAAGAGAAGACACGGAACCTTTCACGTCAGGAAATGAGATGAAGACTTTGTCCAAAAAAATTACAAACAAACAGCACACCATCTGAAAGTATTTTGACAGCATTTGAAGAGTTTTGGTAGCCGCATTGGAAATCACAGCCTCAAACTAGAGAAATTCAAGCACCGAAGGAAAAAACTTTTTCTTTTTACTTTTTCTTTCTTTAAAAAAAAAAAAAATCTTATTTTTTTCCCGAGAAGATAGCTTGGGGAAGCTGGGTCATCAAATGGTGCAGAACTAAAGACCAGAGCAAAAAAGGAGTCAGTGAGGAATGGAAATATCTGTCCATGGCAGAGAGATGGAGCAGGTCTCTGTGAGAAAGCAAGATAGAGATTAGGTGGAATATTCTCTGCAGCTGTAACTTGCACAGTGTGGGAGAAGATGGATCATGAGAGGAAAAAAGAGCTTTTTGCTAATGTTTGTGCAAAGCTCTGCTTGTGGCTAAATGTGCTTCCCTCTCGTCTTCCTTTGCCACTTTCTGCATCTCCAATGTGGAGCTATTTCCCAGCCTAAACTACTGCTGTAGAGTATGCCTTTTGTAGGCAATATAGTCACATCTTTGTCAAGTCTCTTTATAAGGACCAAAAAGAGAAGCTATATATGAAGCAAAAAAGGAACTAGTGAGAGGTTGAAAACTGAGTATCCAGTATTTTAAATAATCTCCTGAGCAGTTTCATTTAATATATTCCTCATGTTGAAAGTACATACTTTCTTTTTGTCTGTGGTCACAACCTTGTCAGCTTGGGTGGAGTAAGTACTCACTTTGTCATCTAGCCCTTTAGTACAAGTAATATCTCACGACATGACTTTTAAAACCAGACTAAAATATCTTCTTTCCTGCGTAGACTTTACAACTGCTGGCTAAGAATCAGACTTCTCAAACTTGCATTCTTCTTCTAATTATTTTATTTATGAACACATTCTTAATTAATTTCAGATTTCAGGATATTAGGTGGATGGACGTTGAAGGATATAAGGCAAGTAGACTTCGGCATTTTTTTGGTTTTCAGGACTATCATGATCTTACAGACACTTAAAGTGAAGAAGACTGAAGAATCTCTTCTCTACAGTCATGAATTTTTGCTGAGGCTTCAACATAGTAAAACTTAGGAAAATAATTGGTTTGCTTGTGATAGAGAAGCTAAAACACCTTTGTATTCTTCCACATAAATAATTTTTTAGTGCAGAAAGTATAAACTCAGTAATAAAGCTAACAAAATATTTTGCACTTTTAAACAGAATTTTGGTCACAAGCGAAATCAGGAAGACTCTAAGTGTCGATATTCTTTCCCCTTACAGCTTTAATGTAAGGTACTGTTGTCATGTACTAAGCAGCCCAAAATAGGGGAGGGCCTAGGGCCATTGCTCCTTATTTGCATTTTTTTCAATGCCATTTGATGTATTTCAATGAACTTCTAACCTCTTGCTGTCAAAAAGTTTGTATATATCTGTTCCTCTAACTTTTATGCAAATTCCCGATCAATTCTCAGAATAGATTACACAGGTAAGGGGACTCCCATTTCTAGTACTGTATGGCTATCTTTTCAATACTGTTTTACATAATTAAAGGTGAATTAGAAGACTGAATAATTATAAAAACAAGAGACAGTTCGTGTGATTATTTTTTTCCCAAAAAATCATGGAATTAAAATCTAAATAATCTTTCTTATTGTTTATTGGCTCTACCAATCTAAATACAATATTTGTTTTTAGTTTCAGTCATGTCAGAATTCCTCTTTGAGCTAAGATTTAGATATTTTTTTTGTTAAACATTATCATTATATGCAGATACCCATCCGTGGGCAATGTTGTGTTGTACCATTATAGAGAAAAGTGTCNACTGCAGTCTCCGCTCCCTCCAAACGCCAGGAGAGCAATGAGTCCCAAGCACTCTACCCCACCTCTTTTTTTCCAGTTCTAAATCTCGAGATGTCTCTGCTCCCCCACCTGAGAAAGACACCACCAAGACAAAAAAAAGGACAACTGGGCCCCTCCCTTGTGGCTGGCTAGGTCCTTTGTTTCTCTTAAGTACCCCAGCAATCGCCCCTTAACATGGGGAAAAACTCCTTTGAGAGGAGAAGAAAAGAACACACACACACACAAAAAGAAAACCTCCTCAACCCCCAACAATTTTAAAATGAATCACAGTGATAATAGTTGAACATTCAAAACATTATTCTGTAAAAACTATATTTCCAGGAGGTGCTTTTGAATTTTCTCATATGACAGACACCCTGCTCCCAATACCAGACTGTCTTCCTCTAATTCAAGGTGAGTAGAAATTCATAGAAGACTTGTGTCACATATGCAGTAGGTAAAACTGAAATGGCAGTAATGCTGTGAAAATGGCAGCATAAATTCTCTGCGTAACAGTTTGAATTGTCTTTTAATGCCATTTGTACAGAACGAGAAAGTCATTAAAGCTCTAATCTTTAATATTACTGTTACCTTAACTTCTCTCTGATAAATGGTAAGATACTGGTTCATCTTAAATTAATAGAAATTTTGTGGAATAACTTTTTCATGTATGGCTTTTATAACAGCTTTTTTTTTTAATGTTTATGTACATTTGTACTTGTGTGCATGTGTGTGTAAAGAGAAGAGATATAAAAGAGATTGCAAATAACTAATTAAATTTCTGAAAAAAACCTATGCATTCTTTCTTGATGTAAGTATCAGATGTCAAAAGTAAATTATCTAATCATCAAAGAGTTTGGCTGTATATAATGGACAAACTGGGAAAGACTATAATATGAGCTCATGTGGAGGTCACCCCCTGGGGGGATGGGCCTTGGGAGTGGGAGCATGGGTCAGGTTACACGGGGCTTCCAGGCTGCCTGATGCTATTGTGCCTAAAACCTGTTCCTCACTGGTAATTTCAAATGTAACCCCACCCTGGTAATGCTGTACTCTAGGTGGGTGTTCACATGATTTGAAAAACCTCTTGGAACAATCTGGCCTAGGAACCCATGCTGAGAGGCTGGGAGAAATAAAAATCTCTGAATATCTACGGAAAATGTCATCCTTTGATTCTTTCTCTGGGCAAGGCTGTCTCCCAGGGAAGGTTGCAGCTTCCCCACCGCAACAAGCTCATTTAAAAAAACGTTATAAATCAAAAATAATATACTGCCACTACAGACATTCCTAACACTACAGACAGCCCTAACCACAAAATAGACAATGTTTTCTTGACAGCCATTCAAATATTTTTTACAAAAGCAGGATTAAATTTGTAATTTTAAAAGTGCTGATTTTCCTAAAGGCAATAACAGTAAAAAGAGAAGTTTGAAACTTTTTTGAATTTAACTGCTATTTTATGATTAGAAGGAGAAGGAAAAAACCATTTTACATTCAGTAAGAAAATTATAATTATTCAGATAATAGTGGTAGACAGAAAAAAATGTAATTTCAAATGAAATTTAACTGATATTTAATAATCAGAGAGAATGTTTTCTATTCTAAAGAGTGATATAGATTGAGGAAGTAGTAAATAGGGTGTGGAGCCATTAATCTGTAGTTTTATGAGCCAATAGGAAGCCAATTCCAATTTTGCACAATTGAAAAGATTTTAACATAAAAATACAGCTCCTACAAAATGAATATGTTATTGTGTCACTAAACAGAGATAAATACATATTCTAAAATATATTGTATGCTTTAGCTGTGAGAGAGAACTATTCTCCTAATATCATCTGGGGGATTTAAAACACAGTATTATATTTCTAAGATATATAAACAATCAATAAAGTGAAAATCAATTAAGTTTAAAAAGTTATGGCCATCAAATATAGATTTCTCTCCTAAAAGTAATCCATTTATTCCTTTAGAACAAAAGTCTAAAAACAAAATACTGCCAAAGCATGCCTAGTTACTTTTTCAGTCAACTAACATTCTCATCAGAAACTTCACATATTTTCACCAAGTGAGAAGAGAGATTTTGCCATTCACCTCCTTTCTATGCAGCTGGCTAATTATTCCTTCTGTTTGGATTCAGGAATGTATGCTTCTGTTTGGATTCACTATGTATGCTTCTCATACATAGTGAACTCCTTCTGTTTGGATTCACTATGTACGCTTCTCGTACATAGTGAAATTTGCACATCTTTGAGACTCCTGCACATTTACAAACCAACAGTTAAACTGTTGAACTGTTCCAAATCAGATATTGAGACATGTCCGTCCTGCAGAACTAATTCTATGACAAGTTGGGCTTCCTTTTTTCTTCATGTGAATGTTTGAGGAAGCTATACATATTCACAGCCTCATTAAAATGCTTTATTATTACTTTCTCAACAAGTTCACAGTTTTTCCCCTACAAACTACTTAGAAGAAACATGAATAATATCATTAATAATCCTCCCTCCACTTGCCAAAATTTTCCTCTGATAAAAAAGGATCAATAAGTCATAGTGGCAAATACATGTTAAACCATTATGACAATATCACATAATGACTGTCATTGCAAAGCCAAAATTTACCAGCAGTAATAGCATAGAGATGTTTGACAACACAAATTGATCTTAAAATTTTACCAGTGAGTAACACTGGTCTATGTTGACAACTGTTTAAACAGTGTTGGCAACTGAAGTAAAATGATTCAATTTTTCATTTTTCTCCCCAGATAGACTTCTAAAGTGACTCAGTATTTTCCTGTGCATTAGGAATCTTTGAGCAAAACCTATACACAGCAAGGAAGAAGACAGACCAGGGTAACGGACAGCCAGACTGCCTGACTCCCAAGAGGGAACTGGGAAATCTCACTGATAGGAGCATTGAGCAGAACTGGCACTAAGCTGAGTAACCTGTGTACTTGAACCCATTATCCTAGGTGTCCTCTAGTACCAGTGACAAGCAATGGCACCTCCAGAAAATCATCTACAGTTTGGTGACTTGAAGTGGTTGAAATATTCTAATTCCATAAGCTGAAGAATTTGCCAAGAGTGGCGAAGACCCTAAAATTAGTTGTGTCAGTGAAATCCCTCAGATGCACAAGCTGGGCTGATGAAATGGGAGAGGACCTAATACAGGGCAAATTAAGGGCCTACAGTTTCGAGTTTTGTGCTTTAACTAAATTGCCTGTAAAAATCTGAAGAGCGAACCTTGAATGTATCCTAGAACGGCAAAACCAAATAAAAGGCTGTTTTATTTCCACTAAAGAAAAGCTCAAGTTCATCTTCCCAAGCTAGTGTCAGGATTGTGGATATTCAATATTAAGATGAAAGAACTGACTGGAGGTCAGCCAAGTAAGTCACCACAAATTCAGCAATGTTCTGGATTGCAATCCCTGCTCTAGAGATACAGACTAAAATAAACTAAAGCAAGCAGCAATAGAGCGACTCTATTCCACCTAGTAAATAATTTCCTTTTTTTTACACAGAGTATCTGTGCCAATTTGCATCCTAATCACAGTCAATGTAATTTTGATCCAGTGAGCCACAGAAAGGTTTGCACTGCCTGTCCTGAAATGACAGGAGTGTCTGGCTGATACATTCTCAAAGAAAAATAGCATAAAAATAATGCTAAATCTAAATTAAACAAAACAGTTTAATCAAGCTCTGGTCAAATTACAGGGTATACTATAAACTCACACCATAAAATTGACATCCTTTTTAACTGTTAAGATACCAGCCTTCAGCAAAAGAGTTTTGGGACTCAGCCACATGATTCACATAACCAACATAGTATTAATAGCAGAACAATAAATAATTGAGAAACAAAATGTACATCCAGCAAAAGCTGGACCCAAGCAGCCCTCAGAATTT
>VYZQ01035025.1:99621-122277 GCA_013400655.1 Mystacornis crossleyi | reverse complement strand
AAATAAATAAACACACAAATAAATAAATACTAAAACAGCGAATGTTTCCCCCAACAGAAGGAAAAGACTATCAAGAAATCATTGTCTCAATCTAATAAATTACAATTCCAATGCCTCTCTAGGCCCTGCTAGAATGTTAATTGCAATTAGATGGAGAAAGCAAACCCTTGGTAACATGATGCCTATCCTGATGGGTCAGCTTTCCAATAGATTTGCTGGAAATGAGTGGCATCCTGGTGGAAGAGATGAAATTCTGGTGCTACACAGTTATTCCATCAGACATCACCATTTTCAGGCATGTCTAACTTTTTGTTTATCCAAATTGGCCTTGGACAAATAGAATATGTGTCTGTATTTGTATGTGTTTTTACATGTATATATGTGTGCAGACACAGCAAAAATATCTTACTGTCTGAGTTTTTAGCTTCAATGAAATGGACAGTCAGCCATAAATAAGAGAGTGCAGCACAGAAAGTGTTGGGGCTGATTCGAAATTGCAAGGTTTCTGTTCTGAAACATTTTTCATTTCCTAAAAATGTATTCGACTCTTTAAAGGGATATTGTTATTGAAATTTCATTAAAAATCACGCTTGAAACACGATTTCAAAGGAAACAAGCCAATAACCATTTAAAAAGAAAGCTTAGTATGGGAAAAAAATTGGCAAATTATTTAAGTATTAATAATACTTAGATTAAATGTCTGAGCTTAAAGGAAAAACTCCAATAACATCAACAATATGTGGCCAACAGTCATCTTCCAAAAATGCCATTTTTTTATGAAGCATTTTTGTGTATTTTGGTCAGCTGCAGATTAATTTCCTTTTTACTATTTTTTTTTAGCACAGTGAAAGGAGAAGAAAAGTCACATTTTAAAAATGCTCAAGCCTCTGAATTAAGGGTGTAGTTTTAACTTCTTGGCTCTTAGTAAATCTTCACACAACCAGAGACATTTTATTAATACAGTTCTTGTAGGTAAAAAGTGTTGTGTGCTCATGCAAGAAAAAACTTTTACTGGAGGGTCAGCTTTCCCTGAAGTGTTTTATCTCATTTAGAAAAGAAAAAAAACCCAACAAAACAGTGCTAGGCTATATATATGACACATGCTGACTTTCAGTAGCAATTAAGTACTGTCCTTCAGACTCCTCTGTCCTATGGGATGCCCACCTGCCATCACAGGGCATCTCTGAGCATCATCTTTGCTCTGGGTAGCTGAGATGGGCATGCACAACATGCTCCCTTGAGCACCTTGGGCGTTCAGCTCACAGATGGAGATTTTCTTGTGTGCTGATTTTGGCAGTCAGATCAGATTAGTCAGTCTAACTTTATGCCAGCTGGTTTTGACAGGTTCATTTATTACATTGTATTTAATTATTTATGGCTGTACTTCTATAAAGCCGGCCCATGCCTCATATTGCTGCCTTTAGAAGATCATCTACAATTAACATTACTGATAGCACCCAGAGGGTTGGATGGAGGCGTTTTGGAAAAGTTAATCTCAACAGGTCTCACAAGTGGTTTTCCCTGGTTTTTCCTCATCTCTACGTGGAAGGATGTTTCTATGTCTCTCCTGGTCTGGTGGAGGTAGTAGCAATACGTACATGAGGAGGTGGTGGTGATGGGCTGAGGGTTGTCTCCTTTCCTCTTCCTCTGAGGAACCTCTACGCCGTTCTCCAGCGTAGGGCATGCAAGCCTTCACAGGCCTGGAGTAGCTGCAAAGGGTTGTGTGCAATCTTTTTCTCATGCAGATCCACAGCGTGACAAACCTGCCTGTGTCATACATGGCAGGCTCAGGGCATTAATAAGCAGTTTTCGTAGCTGTTGCTGTAAGACAAGTCTCTGCTCTGTGAATCTTTCGGAAGATATTTACTGCTTGAATTAAAAAAATAAAAAGAGCAAAAGTTGGACAGATGTAATTAATTAAAGACTTCATTTTACCAACTAAAATTTCATATTTCCCTCCACATAGGGTTGCATGATGACTAACCTAAACATTATCACACGGCATGCTGTCATCTTTCATAAATAATAAAAGGATTGCTGTAATCCTGCATAAACCCAGCTTTGGATGTTGAAAAATATTATGCAAGTGTCCAACATGAAAAGAATCATGTTTCTTATTCCACCACTCTGGCCAAATATCATGTTGTCTTTACTGGAAAACTGTGTTCATCAAACAAGTTTAAAGCTGAGAGTGGGAGAGGGTGGGACATTGCATTCTTGAGAAATGACATTATAAACAATACGGTACTGCTTTGTGCTGTCAGTAAATTGGGGATATTCTAGAGCAAACAGGGACAGCACGCCATAGTGTGCTTGGGCTCCAGCTTCGCTTTTTTTCTTCGAACTCACAGACTACAGAAGATGATCTGCGCTCACTGGGGCTTCCGACTCCGTTCTTCACTTTCCTTCTGCTTCACCCTCTTTAAGCTTAAAGCTCTGGATCAAGAGATATGAAACTTTCTTCTTCAATGTTTTAGCCCATAATTGAAAATGAGAAAGGTGGGGAGGGAGGTGGAATAGGAAAGACAATCCAGCATGGCTTTGCTTTTATTTCTGTACAAAAAAATAGATGTTTTAGAGGAAGGACAGGACTAAAGGAAAGGACAAGATGTTGGAGAGGCTGTGCCGTACAAGTGTTGAGGTATAAGCATTTTCTCCACATGTTAGTGGCTTTCTCTGGGCTACAGGTCCTCAAATCATAAGCACTGAAGAAGAATTTTAAAGGTGCCCTTTTTAATCCATGACTCATGTCTTTCTTTATGTAGTGTTTTATACATGGGAAATGAGCAGACTTCTCTTTTTTAGAAAAAGGTCAGGACTTTTCCATCTAATTGATATAACAGACAGTATTGTATTGTGTGTTTACTGTTCACTGTGTAAAATGATCTTTCACTCTGCAATCTTTGGAGGTCTGCAGTACCAGCCAGTGGTGCACTGTGCATGCTTTGGGAGTTTTGAAGAACACATCAGTCTCACGTGGACATTCTGCTGATGTGTGCTCTTGTACACAGGAACTGGGTGGAAGCAGTTTAGCTGAAAGATGCTAATGGCCTCCTTTATCGAAGGAAGCAAGGGGCAAAACAGTGTTTTATTAATTTCTTATGTGTGCTTCTTGTTTTAATAATTTCTTATATGGATTTCTATGTCTCCCTGAAAAGTGGCATGTTTTCTGAAATACTGGAAATTATCAGGATATAACAACAATAAAAAGAAGAGGTTTTTCAGAAGTTAAAATCCTTTTCTTGTGGGAGCATTTCTGAATGGTCTAGCAAGCTGTCAAAGCTTGCAACTGAGAAAAGTGTGACTTGGCTGCACCAAGTCCAGAGGTTATGCAAAGCCCTTCTCTCCCTTCTATATTTTATCTCTTGCCATTTATGTCTCTTCCCCTCCTTCCTTTCCACTTCATCTTCCCTCCCTCTCCTGTTTCTCCCACTAGTACACAGCTTTTGGGAAGGAATGAAAAAGACTGCCCTGTCCCCTGCCTTGTTAAGCACAGGGACAACAGTGAGGAGGATCTTTGCTCATCATGTCTTTAATACACTGTCCTGCTGCAACCGCTACACCTCAAAACCTGGTTGATCATTGGAGCACTACAGATGACACAGAAACAATGGTTAACCATCACTGTAATGAAGAGAGGAAAACAGTAAACAGTTTTTCTCCTTCCTTTCTACTTCACAGTGAGTAGAGGAACTGAGTAGGTGAGCTGGAGACAGGGAATTGGTAAAGGAGAATCAAAACTCTCTCGAGGCAGTGCTGGCTGGCAAAGGATGCACCCTCATCCTGCAGAGTGAGGGACACATGCATGGCATGGTGCTGGCCCCAGCGCCAGCTGTTTTCTTGATAGCTCTGTAAATGCTGTTGACATTTGAGACAGGTTTGAGTAAGCATTAATAGCTTAAAAAGCAGAGTATAGTGCTTTGTGTTTCTCTCTCGAGGGGAAATTCCTGGTCAGGTTCTAGCAACACTGGGCAGAAGAGGGAAGAGAGATGTATTAGGGAGAGATCACTGAAAGAGCTTGGGAGTGAGCTGGGCATTTGCTTATGAGCTTTTCTTTATTTTGTAAGCATACAGTATAGAGATATTAATGAGAAGACATAGGCTGTGGTTTCTATTCCCTGAGAAGCACAAGGTAGGCAACTCCTATTCATCTACATATTTGTTAGGCTCCTGTAAGGCAGTGAATTACTCAGTCCTGACTAATAAATATTTGCTAATGAATACCACTCCCAAACATTCAGATATCAATGGTGAATATCAAAAGCTCAGGCCAGCTTTCCTATGCTGGTCCAGCCTACCATTCAAAAAGCTCTTGGAATCCTTTCCTGAGTCTAAAACCCGGTATCTAAACTTTCATTGAAAAGACTTTTCTGTGGTGTGCTATACTTTCTTCACTGATATCAGTGAGTCTGTGGTCTCAAGTTCTCACAAAACTGCATCTACAGTTCTACGTACCTTGCAACTGCATGCCAGAAACTCTCATCTAATTCTGGCAAAAAGCCGTAAAAAATGCCAACAAAGAAGTATAAGATTAGAGAAATATTTAAGACCAATTCCTATTTTGTATATATGTAAGGCAAACCTGTGAAAGAAACAAGGTATTATCTGAGAACAAATAATATCTTTTAAGCCTAAGAGCATTTTCTTGCTTCATCTAATCTCGTATGTTCTTGAACATATTGATTTTTGTTTAGCTCTTGATACTAAACAAAGCATTAGAGTCAAATTTGTAGTGAAAATACAATCTAAACATCAAAAGTAGAAAGAGATAACTTCTTTTGACAGCTACTCATGAACAGAAACAGTTTAAATGTAAACAGATCAATAGGTAAAGTGTTCTGGTTTAGTTTGTAAACTTACTTTTTTTCCAGTCTCTTCTGATTTAGTTTATAAACTTACTTTTTTTCCAGTCTACCGTAGCCTGAATAAAACTATTCAGCTGCAGTGTCATCCTGAAGTCCCTCCCAGCTACCCCTGTGGCAACCCAGAAGTGAGGACTTTGGGTCACTTTTGCAATACTCTTAGGTCACTGTGGCATACTGGTAGCAGAACAAGGTTTACTCCCTTCAGACATCACATCCAGGCTGGCACAGGACAGTTTTGAGAAAAAAATTTCCAAAAGGCTTTCTAATATATTACTAGTGTTTTGTGCAGCAAAATTTAAAATTCAGTGTTTAAATAAATTCAGTGTTTTCCTGGGAAATAATAAAGATATTTTGGAATAATAAATGTATTGATGAAATCTGGAATGCCTTCATAATAATAGATATTTCAAAGAAATATAAGATGGAGTCTGGAATAAATAATCTGTTTTTTGGAAAGCTTCATTAAATGCTTGGGGTTAATATTTAACAGTATTAATTCTTGCAAGCTGAGCATTCCTTCATGACAGGATATGAAGAAAGATGACTACAGGAAAGAAGGGGATGCTAGACCTGCATCATAGACAGAATTTTGGCCTCACTTTTTCAGGGTCCCAAGTTTTTAGCATGGCAATACTGATAATATTCCCACTAATAATCGAAGGGTGCTATCTCACTACTTGACAATCTGGGGGAATGTAACGAGTGTACCTCATAGGCTGTCCATTACCAGGATAGATCCCTGGTTTGTCACTTAGGTTGTTTAAATCATGATGGGTCAGCTTTCCAACAGATTTGCTGCAAGTGAGTAGCATCCTGGTGAAAGGGATGAAATTCTGGTGTCAATCACAAATGGTAAATTCCCATCTTAAAAAAAATTTAGACCAGAAATATATAGAAATTGAAAATGAATAGCACAGAACTATGTATCAACCTTCAAAAACTATGTTGCTTTCTTATTCTGGTAGTTGTAAATATGGTTTAAAATGCATTTGATTTATTTCCACATTGTATGTTTGCAGCTACCACAGTTGGTAAACTTGTAAACAGCATGGCAGAGCTGCTTAATTAAGACTGTAGATGCAGATTCATCTGCATATTTGAGATAAGTTCTTCTGTTTTTCAAGTCATAGGGACAGACAAAACAGTCCTTGGTCTGTGCTTTCGTTTTATTTTGATTTGTGTGGGGTGCATTGTTTTCCCAGGAGTGCCTGTATGGAGATTTACACGAACAGGACTGCAGCTGAGAATTTTAGCAGAACTCTATGAAAAATAAAAAAAAAAATAGAGCAGTACATAAAATTGCATCACAAATACTTGCTGTTCTGCTGAGAACTTAGGTATTAAGCTGCAAGAGAAAAAGACAATGAGGACCTTTGTGCACAAATACTGTCAAATGCTTGATTCTCTTTTGCATCTCTTTATGCTAATGTAACTTCAGTGAAATGTTTCTTTAAAATAGTGAGGGTATCCTGCAGGAGAAAATCACTTCCAGAAAGCACCACAATACATGGTGAGTTCTCTCTAACTTATTGACCATAGAAAATATCTGTGACCGTTTTTATTTTGCATCTCCATGCAAACTAAAAATTCAAGGCAGAGATAAAGCACTAAGCATTCTGGGATATGAAACCTATTGCACATTATGCCAGTAGTAATAACAGTGGAAGGAGCTAAATAACATTCTCTGAGGCGGACCCAGATTTAGTGCAAAGAAAAGCTGCACCATGATCCTGCCAGAATTTGTTCTCCCCCCCGGAGCCAATAACAGGGCTTCCATGAGCTAATGGTATTCAGGTTTCTGTCCTTCAATTTATAGTGGGTGGCTTTGAAGTATTACCTCCAGTGTCACAAAATGAGAGAAATTTTCTCTGCAAGAGAGATAAAAGAGATACATCTTCTGGCAAAGACCTAAAAGTAGGTAGTCAAGGGTCTAGAGGGCCTTAATCTTTTCCCTTCTAAGGCAAACTAATTTAAAAAATATACTATCAGGCTTACAGCAGATCATATGAACCCTTGAGGGCACATTTGGGTAGTAGATCAGGAACATTAGCAGCGTAAAATTGATTAACAGAGCTGTGCAATCAGAAACATAGAGAAAGCTTATGGTGAAGGTCCCGCCGGAAGTAACTTGTTATTAACCCATTCGAAAATGCCTTACTAGCATATAAATAATTTGGAAAGCATCTATTTCTGTGAGAGGCTGATTCTTACACTCTAAAAACTGATGTCTCTGGTAAACTCCAGCGAAGAAGACTCAGAGTTATCCTGCTAGAGAGTAACTTCCCTGTTTTTCCCCAGCTGCACAACACAAAGGCAGGGTAACTGGACTGTATTGCAAATCTGTTCTGCTCCTGTCCAAATTTAGGGACAGGCTACTGAAGGTTCCTCTGCGTGTAAGGTTCAGTATTATGTTACTGGTCAAGGTCACCAAAATTATGAGACGCAGAAAGGCAAAATGAAAAAAGAAAGCAAGATAGTGATAAAATACAAATTATAAATATTAAGTTAATGTTCTGGGCAATATGTCATGGACTATCTCCGAGAAGCTTTTACTGTGGGATGCTAAAGTTGCTGTATCTTGTGGAATGACTCATGTAATACGTCTCTGCATTTGAAAAATATTTTGCAAATTGAACTCTGAACAGATGAGGGCCTATAACATAATTGTCAAGGTCTGTGAACATGGATTCCATCCCAAAATGACACGTTACTGTGATAACTGTGATCTCCTGCTTGAACACTCCAGAGGAGTAGGAGTCAGAATACGTCAGAACATGTCAAAGCAAACAAAAAAGCTCCTATAAATTGAGCTGGATTCCTGAAGTGGTAAAGAACAAACATGGAGTCAGGATGCTTTGCAGAAACTTACTGCTTCCCTAAGCCTGCATGCTCCAGCTTCTGACGTCATTTAAAGCAGCCAAGAGTCAATCTGATCTGATAGAACAATAGCATAAGTATCACTGTTGGTTAGGTGTTGGCCAAAGCTGTCTACACTCTAGGCAAAAATCCATTTATTGTTAACATGCGGTTTCCAGCACTCCCAGCTCAGCCCCAGCTCTTCTCTTCCATGGAGAACAGCAGCTAAGGCACCTTTGTAGCTTCTCCTCGTAACAGAGAAACCTTTACTTGGTCTTTGTTTCTTTATTCCCTCCTCATTTCTTTCAGTTAAGATCTAGTGTCTTTGTCTGCTCTCCATAGTGTCACTCACTGTGACCTTGCATCGTTGCATCTGGGGGAGCTTTGTATTTTCCTAGGAATGGAATTGCCTCAAGGTAACTGGCATTTCCTTCCAGGAGCGGGATTCAGACTTTGGCTGTTGCTTGGTTATATGATACCACTCATGATGAGTGAAGTCCGTCAAGCTGCTAGCTCTCCGCTGGATTTCATTCATATTTCAAAGAGGTTTAAGAACAATAGGTGTTATGTTGTCTGCTGCCAGACATACTGCCAATTGTCTGAGTCCTCTACAGCTTGTGCCTCTGNAAATATTTATATTATTACATGGATTATTCCTCTTAGGGCAAGGTAAGTACTGTGAGAGTTTACTTCAGCATTTCACTTTACTTAGACTACAGAAATGCTTAAATTAGAAAATCCTAGACCTAAACACCACAAATCTGGGAGAAGTTCTAGGCTGGATCAGCTCCAAACTCTGCAAATTGGAATTTAATCATTGATCTTCTGGTGAGTAAAGACTTTTCTTCCCTGCTGCCAGACATACTGCCAATTGTCTGAGTCCTCTACAGCTTGTGCCTCTGAAAGAAAACATTTTTCTCAACAGGTATGCACTTCCACTCTGCAAAGAGTAACAGCATCGAATATAAGATTAGGGATTTTCTTCATTTACATAAAGGTAAGAATTGTGTTATCATATTTGTTGATAAACAGATTGAATAATTTCCTGTATTTTCTTTTCCTAAACTAAAATGAAGCATCATTCTTCCAAAAAATGTCACTAACTTGGCCATTCTGTGCAACACATTCTTTTCATTTGCCTGTGGCCCAGTTTAAAAGCATGCAATGACTTTGAAATACTTGATAGATAAAGACTTATAGCATGATGTTACATTCCCGAAAAAACTAGGACAAAAGAATGTAAGTAAATATAGAAATACAGAAAATGCTCCTATTTTGACAGCTGTGCTGAACATATATGTGGTGAGAAATCAGGTGACTAAGGATGACAGAGAATTAATAAGTTTGCCTATAAGGACCAGAAATATGTAGTCTCAAGAACTGCTCCAGGAGGAAGATGGCTCCACTAAGGGTGTTGTTCTCTTTCCCCAATAACGATCAATAGGTCAAAAGAAAACAAGCTCAAGTTGTGCCAAGGGAAGTTTAGAGTGAGTATTAGAAAATATTTCTTCATGGAAAGGGTGTTCAAAGTTTGGGACAGGTTGCTCAGGGAAGTGTTTGAGTTGCCAGCCCTGGAGGTATTTAAAAGATATGTAGATGAGACATTTAGGTTCAGAGTTCAGTGGTGGACCTGGCAATACTGGGTTCATGATCTTAAAGGTCTTTTCCAGCTTAAATGATTCTATGATCCTGTGACAATAAACTTAAGTGATAAAAATTCTTACACAATAGGGAATGAATTTACGTGGCAAATATCTATTATTAAACTGAAAACAAAGCCTTACATTGAAGCTAGTAATTGAAGAGTACCCTAGTGGAAAGTGATATAAAATGTTACAGAAGTTGCTTTTAGGTTGGAGAATTTGCTACACTGGAGAATTCATTATGACTTTTCTTGGTAGTAGGAAACAAGAAAATAGTTTATTATTGCCTCTTCCATTCTCAGGCTTGTAATTTCCTGGAGAAGTAGAAAATAAGGCAAATATCTCCTAGAATGATTTATTTGGAGACCATACGGTCCATGGCGTCTCAGAGAAAAGTGTTCACAGACTGTAGGCAATCACTGCATTATTTCAGCAGAGCCAACAAAATAACCTATATAAAAAAACACAGTTTCTTTTTTTCCAAATGTAAGAGGAACACAGACTAGAAGGACACATGAGGAGCAGTGTTGCTGGCTGTGCTGTTATCATCTGCACTTCACCATCTATCTCGCAAATTGTGGGTTATAACAATTGCTATCTGAGCAGTAAAAGAGAAGTGGAAGTGTGAAAGAAGATGTAATGACTTACAATTACTCTAAAGAATAGGATTACAGGCCTGAAGTTTGTGTGTTACCAGATACAAAAAGAATGTGAAATATTGTTTCCTGCAACAGGCCATTCTAAGAACAAACACTGCAAGGATAATAAGGCTTCCAGAGACAAACTTGTTAAAATGTTTATTTTAGCAAGGAACCACAGACAAACCACTAAGAACAGAGAGATCCAAGTCTCTTCACATTGCAGTGAGTGGCTACACATCATGCTCCAGATCTGGGTTCAAGCTTTCACAGTAATGATTTAGGAGCCCAAGTCCCATAAACATTCCCTGTGGCCACCCTTGGGTTAGAAGCAACAAGCGACTTCACTTCTTTCAGGGATGCAAGGACAGATAAAGTATCCACTCTTCAGCTGCTCCCAGCCAGCCCTGTTACCCAAACGGCTTTAGGGTGTGAGGAAGATGGCAGCTGAGTCTCAGTGCAGACGTGGGGATATCCCTGGGGACAATAACCTGTTAGGGGCTATCATCTCACAAACTCCCAGAGCTTCTGAAAGGACAGTTAGAGAGGGACAAACAAACAACAGGAAATCCTAAATGTCTCAGAGAAGTGATAGAAATAGCTTAGACAGAAATATTAGACAAATTTCAATTCTCTGTGTGTGCTCTTTTATTTCCTTTTTTTTTCTGTTTTAAGGAGAGGTTTGCGATTACTCAGATATGATTAAGGAAGGCTGGAGAATTGACATCTGGATATTTATTTTATAGTAAGCTGTAATTACATTAATGTATTAGAGAAAGACACAATTTGGTATCTATTATTTCACTCCCTTTGGGCAGACTGTGACGTTCTTCAAGAAATGTCACCATGGAAACCCAGGGTTACACCTACACCAGTGAACAAAAAGGACCAGAGGCTGCTTTCAGCCCTTGAAGTTAATGACTCAACCACCTTCCTGGGGTGCCTGTTCCAGTGCTTGGCAGTCTTTTCGGTGAAGCAATTTTTCCTGATATTCAATCAAAACTTCCCCTGGCGCAACTTGATGCCATTTCGTCTTGCCCCTGCCTGTGCTGTCCCCAGGCTGCCCCTGGGCCCTCCTTCATGGGCACTGATGTTCAGTGAAACCCAGGCTACTCCCTCTGCTGATCCAGAGAACACAGGTCTCACCTGCCTCCCACTCCGTCTTCCCCAGTGTCCTGGGGGCTCCAACCTCTCTCTGTGTCTGTGAGTAGGCAGCCAGGGGTACCCCTCACAAGGATCTTCTTCTCCCTAGGGTCCCTTACCCCCAGGGTGGATAAGGCAGCCTGGGGGCCTTGCACCTCTCCCAGAGCTCTGTAACCACACCAGCTAAATTGCTAAAGGTAGCTAGGAAAGCAGGAGTTTTTCTGAGTACTCCTTCTTTTCCACTTAAACAGGTTAGAAATAGTCTCATTTGTATAAAATGGTTTGAAGGGGGTGGTATTTGGGGGGCAACTTTGACTAGACGCAGACACTATATTTTTTTTAATCTGAAACAAGTTTTTGTGGTGAAATAGTGCCACCATTCACACCAAGTGAGGCTTTAGGACTGAATTTGATAATATTAAGGAACAGTGATGAATTAGTTAGCTCTGTGTTGGCTTGCAAATGATCATCAGATACTGTACAACAGTTTCCTTTTTGTTTGATCTAAGTGGTATTCTTGCAGACATCTTGGGACTTGAACCAGGATTTTCCATGTTGGGCAAATGAATATTCACTTAATAGGGGGCAGTATTGCATTGAATTTTCGTGTACTCACGGGCATACACAGCAACAGATCTCAGAAGACTTTTACTTCAACTATTTCAGCTTTTGTTTCACACAGTTACAGTTCTCCTTTCTGAGAGCTGAAGGAGAGTGTACAGGAGTGTGCAAAGGTCGGGAAGAACAATGTTACCAAGCCTGTTTGTAAAGCAAATGTATGTAAAAACACTTGGAGTACTTAAGAGGATTTATGGAGCCATCTAGATAATGTCACAGGAGTTACTGTTATGCCAAGAGCATAATACTGTTAGTCCTGCTTATCTCATTTCATTT
This sequence comes from Mystacornis crossleyi, assembly GCA_013400655.1. NCBI lineage: Eukaryota > Metazoa > Chordata > Aves > Passeriformes > Timaliidae > Mystacornis > Mystacornis crossleyi. The sequence continues at coordinate 110,238 of VYZQ01035025.1, read as the reverse complement.
ACTTGACAGACAGTTCTTGCACCAGACCAATTCATGCTTGTGTGAAATAAGCAGAGTTGCACAGTTGGTCTTATTTTAATGTTTTTACCACCTGGAGACAGCAATGGGATTTCAGTCCAAGGAACAAGGAAACTCCTTTCATAACATCCTAACAAGCTGACACTCCCCTGTTCGACATCATGCTGCACACAGCAGGTCTTTCAGCAGATGTTGTAGAGACTACTGAATACCTGCTTTTTTCTTAAAGCTGGGCAGTTATTCTGCTGCCCAGAAGTGCAAATAAAGATGAGGAGAGAACTCTGTGTAGGTAAGGTGTGTAGGTAATAATATCCTTTATTCCCATTACTGAATGTGAGTTTGATCTACTGAAGTCCTGTTCTCTGATAATACTGATGACACGTTTTAAACTCTGAAAAAACTCCACCCAAAACTTACTGTGGGAGGCTAATATAAGAAGCTGCCATTGTGTATTATTAAGGGTGTATCAGTCGGGGTGGATGAAGAGCAGAGGAACCAACAGGGCAGTGAATTCTCTGGAAGACCAATATGACCTGTAACTCAGAAAAGGTAAAGAACACAACTGGATGATTCTAAGAGTGCTCCCTCTCACAACATTGTGAGTGTTCTCTTCATCCATGAGACAATGGCAGTGGCAGCTTTTGGAAGTAAACCAATGTGCTTGCTTTCAAATTTACCTTGTCTCAAAGTAAATATGAGCTCAGAGATTGTGAAATGGAATAATAATACAAACTGTATACAAAATTGAAAACAGTGATTAAGGATCTATGATAACACCACAGAGATTTCCCCATTTTGCCTACAGGTAAAGGTGTTAATAGTTTTCCTTTTGCATTTTGGGTCATCATCCATCAGACATTTGAAACATCTCATTATTTGGGAATATCAGAAAAAGATAATATCAGAAATTTCATGTTAGACTATGTTGCATTAAATCATAGGAAGATAATGTTGCTACGCATGTAGCACTTAAAGAATTCTTTTTATATAAGTTGCAGTGACACTACCGAATCCCCCACACAACTGAAAATCAAGCATTAAAATTGAACTTGCATCACAATCCTAGCTATAATAGTGAATTATTGAGTTAATCATCCTGTAGGGTTTAATGCTCTGTCATTTTCTTTCTACTAATTGCTATCAGAGTGTCTTTCTCACTCTTCATGGATAATATAAGGATTTTCTTGACAAGAAAAAAACCCAGCACTATGGTCACATGACACAAAACACTGATTAGGAAGAAATTCACATCATCAGCATAAGTGTGCCAAAAGCCAGTGACAACCCAACTTTGCACCAGGAGGATTTATGCCAGATCTTGTATTATCTTCCTGTGCTGCCCTAACTTTGTGCTGGTTCAGCTATTTTAAGTCCTTTTAAAAGTCAGAATAAAAGTGGCAGAAAAAGGCCTAAAACTGGCACAGACTGCAGAAACTTTGAAGTTGGGATTGAAAGGAAAACTTTCTTGGGCCACACCAAATCTTTGGGCTGGAGCACCAGTCAAATATGCAACGTATCTTGGCCAGACTCCAAAAGTCATTAAATGAACCTGTTCCTTGCAGGGATGAGAAACAGACAGCTAAGCTAACACCTAGCACTGGCACTGGAGAATAAAAGGATGCACCAGAGGTACCAGAACAAGATTCCTCAGATTAGCCCCAGTCATTTCCTCTATACCCCCAGTTCTTCTGAGTCAACTCAATTTGAAGTAATTTTATCAGAGATATTCTTCTTTTAGCAGAGAAGGGGTGATTCCTTGCACCCTGGAACTCTCAGTAATTTTATTTATTACTTTATTTAAGTTTTCTTCAAAGGGGCTATACACAGGGATCAGGCACTCTCTGTTGGAAGTACATTTGAATGCGTTCTGGAAGAATAAGAGAAAACTCCGTTAGCAACTTAACAACAATACTTTTTTTTCAAGGAAAGAGAAAAGGTATGAAAATACTTTTTATCTGGTCTCAGGAGTGTCTTCTATGGCCTATGGTGGGGAGATAAAAGGGTCTGTGTGATGTTTACACAGCCTCCCGCAGAGTAATTGCCATAGCAGCTCATATAAAAGCAACAGTAGAAAGGTGTAAAAGTCATTTGCTGGGAAGAAATAGGAAGCAATCAGCAACACTTTAAACAAATTATTGCCATGAAATCACTCTCTCAGCTTGAGATAAGCACTCGGGGTCTGTTAAAGCTATAACAGCCCTGAGGTTTCTTCTCCTAAGACATTTAACTGCTAAGTTTTTTCATCAAATGAGGGGATGTAGTGGAGTTACGCTTTAAGCCAGTGTTGAATATACTTTCCCCCAGGTGACAGCTGTTAACCCCACCGTTTGTGAATGTGTGTGTGAGTGTACACGTGTGTGCAAGGACTTTTCAAACGTGTAGTTAAGCACGAAGTCCTTTTCCAGCAAAGCAAAAATCTGTGCGGGTTAAGCTGTTTGGAAGTAGCTGTTTGCAGAGGAGCCTCTGCAGATGTCTGTGGTAGGCAGCAGAGCTCTGAGCTGCACCGAGAGGGAAGCACTTGGCACAGGTGAGCTGGGAAGGGAATATCCTTTTCTGTGGAAACATAAAGGATGGGAGGATTTTTTGAGGCTGTCTATGAACCTGGGCGAGCCCTGTGGCCACCCTGGCTCCCAGGGAGGGAGATGTGCTTTCCTGGTGCTCTGCCTTCAGAGAGAGAGTGTGGCTCTTGTGAATCTCCTACCCTGCCTTTGGCGAAAGGCCACATCCGTGCTGAGCATTTGGCTGCTTGTTCCAGCTCCTGGTTACCAGATCCAAAGGGTACTTGAACTGTGAATCCAGTTTGTTGTTATGGGAAACTCAGAAGTGTTTGCTTTTAGATTCTGTTGAATTTCTGTGTGTGCATGGTTTTTCGCTATTGTTTCTACTTTTTCTCTTCTTTTTAAAACTTTTTTTTTTTTTGCTTTTCTGGAAATAGATGGATGTGGGTGGAGACAATAAATATAAGACCACTCACTTTTGCCTTTTACTGAAAATTCAAATGTCTGCCCATTCCCTCTGATGTCACTGGCAGGATTAGGAGTGCAGGTGGGGACTAAACAGATGAGCTCTTGAGAAGGAAATTCTCATTTTGTAAATCTTCTTTCTGAAAGAAACTTGGCTGCCTAGAGCTGCAGAGCTCCAGGGTTATGATTCAAAGGGAAAAACAGGAATAGCAGTGAACTGTGGCATTACACTGTGTGAATATGTACAGAGCTGGGTTAACATGACAGTAATCATGAATGAGGTGGGATGGTTCTTGAATATGGGGAAGGGGCAGTGACTGAGAGGTGTGGAAGGTTACAGGGCTACTTCTAGTGTGAGAAAATGGTTCTTGGCATTTGCTAGCCAAGCCCAAGCAATGCAAGCAGGCTCAGAGGCAGCCGTCGGCACGGCTCCCAGGAGCCTGCTGACAGCCAAATGTCAGAGGCAGTCATGGGCTGGTGCTTAAGCCTTTTGCCTTGTCTTGCTGAATTCACTGGAGCAGGCATAGCCAGAGCAAAACTGGAATGCAGGAGCTAGTTTGGGAAAAGAGAGACCTCTGTTATGAAGGGGAGAAAGAATCACAGTATTCCCAGTAGGAACTCTGATGGACAGAAGCATTGCAAATAAGTCTTAAATCAATGAGAAGAAAATGGTAATGGAAAGGAAAAGAGCCAATCAATCCACAGTGTCCTGGTTTTAAGTATCAATTTTTTAATTTAGGCGCCCAGAGGTGGTTGCAGGGATAGCCTCTTCAAAACATTTCTGCTGGAGGAGATTTACAGGTGTTACAGAGTCAGGGTTCATAGACTTTGGGATAAACAAGTTGTGGTGAACTCCAGTTATTATTCTGTGCTTTTCTGACCAGCTCAGCACCAGCTACATTGCAGCACTCATAAACTTTCCAGGAGGTAAATTCTCTCAAGGGAAATGTGAAAGAAGGGTGCTGCTGGTCTTCGTTGCTGCCTTGCCATTAGCCTGGGAACCTTCTCAGTCCTACTGTAAGGTGCTGCTATTAGTTGTGTTACTGTAATGCTCTTTCCTTTTCTTAACCACTTAAAAGTTACTGAATGTCTTACTTGCATCTAAGTAGGTGACATATCAGTCTCATTTTTAGTTTTGAAATGTCATGGAAGTTGGATTCATTTGACATTTTCTTAAAATTTCCTTGGCTTCGTCCTGCATTTTCTTTCAGGCTGCTGTATATTCCTTGCTAAGGATTTGACTTCTGTTAATATTAAGTTAGGATGAGTCCAGAGCACCAAAACTGAATCCATCCATCTCTGGATTCAAACTTCTCCAAAACTGAGGAACAGTACAAGATAGAGTTTGTTCAGGCTCGTGTCTGAATGGAAAATATTCAAACCTGTCTCAAGGTTTGTTTACATGGTTTTTGATTTCAATATTTCATGAAGCAACTACTGTTTAATTAGTGAGGCATTGTAGAAATTCTTCTTACGGGTGTAATTTCCTTTGATCTCTTGCCTGAGGAACGAGTATAGTAATGGAATCACTGCTCCTTCCTATTACAAGTACACATAATTGTAGTTGCTTTGTCCTGGCTTTGGACTGAATTATTTCTTGACTGCTTTTTAAATATTGCTTCTTCCTCACACATAATTTTTCTCGGGAGCTAGCCATACATCTCTTGCTCCTTTACAAGTCCAAGATGGTTTAGCCCTCATGCTTCATGCTTTTTTTTATTAGGGTCTTTTGACTAGGAAAGGGATTAGTGAACATCTTTTTCAAGCTGGGTGCATGACCTCATGCATTGCTTCAGACCTTTATTTTACAGTTTTTTATATATATGTGCAGAACAAGCAACATCCAACAATTCTTACCTATGCAATCAACAAACTCAGAAGAGTAGCACATGTGCAGTTATTTACTTGTTATGATGTCACTGTCACTTTGGGGCTTTCTGGGGCACCTATCCTGTTGACCTCTTTGGTGTTAGGTGGCCCGAACCCTGTGCATGATGCTCTGTGATTGTATTTACTCTGGCCGGAAGCAGTCTGCCTGGACACGCGGTCAAGCAGAGTGCAGGAGGTGAGTCTGGCCTCTTTCCTTCAGGAGACACAGCTGGGCTGGAGCCAGGCAGGGAGGAGAGGTCAGCAGGTCAGCTTGGGGTCAGGGATGTAAAAACCTGAATTCGAGTAAAGTCCTAGTTTCCTCAGAAACAGCAAATCTTCCCTCCCACTTTTTCATCTTTCATCTCTCCCAGCTCCTCCCCAGCCTTGGCATCTGTGGGGCCATGTAGCTCATCTTTCACCAGCAATCAGAGGAGCTGCTGACACTCTCACTGTGTATACCTTTTGCAAGCTTGGCAGTAAAAATACTCTCCACTGGAGGAAAATCCATAGGTAGACCAGGATACAGCATAAGGTGACCCCAAAAGTGAGGGTTGAAGCAGCAGCTGGAAAGGCAGAGCAGGCTCTAACCCTTAGCAAGGTGTACCTAGTTGCATAAAAAGGGAGAGGAAGGCTGCAAGAGACAGGGAGAGGCAAATGAGTCCCTCCTGCCCCTGTTCACCATCTCTGCTGAAGGGATGTATGTGGGAAAATTTCTCTTGCACCCGTTTATGGTACGAATTGTGGGGAATATGGAGTGGACCATATGAGTTCACTTGGGGTGATTTCACCAGTGACCTTCTGACTGAGGTTTTTTTTCCCCTGTAGATTATCATGCACTCTTTTCCATCACTTTCTGACAGCCTGGACTGAGACCTTCAGTAGCTCCTCTAAATAAAAGCTTAGATACAGCAAAGCATGGCAAACAATCAGCATCCAGTCAATGAGAGAGCCTCTTTTTTTTCTCCTCTTTACTTTCTCCCTCCTATGCCCGCTGTCTCTGAAGTTTATCATTCCCTCTTGCTTTTAGGTGGAGTAAACTAACAGATTGAAGAGAGCTGGTGAAACAGAAGAAAGCTCATTGCATTGTGCTGTCTCTCAGAACACTCTGTGCCTCACATTCACACCTGTAAAATGGGATTGAAACTTCCTTGCTTAACGCAGTGACTGTGGAAATGAGACTGTGTCAACTAACCAAAAACACAACTGGATAGCAGGTCTGAGGAAAAAAACAGAGCTGAGCTAGTCTTCCTGGCAAAAGCAAGATCGAAGCCTTGATTTAATAAAGCAGAATGACGCCATATACCTAAATGAGCTGGCAGCTGTGAGAAGGAGGGTAAACCCCACTTGGTGTGCATTTATGACCAGAGCTTTCGCAGCACCCTGCTGTCACATGTTGCTGTGTCCTTCTGAGCTTCTTGCTGAGCTCAGACTTCAGCCAGGCCCTCCTGACATTTGGACAGAGACTTCACTCTGCTCAGCACACAAAGAGCTAATCAAGCTGCCCAACTCATCTTTTGAAGCAATATAACATTTTCTGCAGGTCCAGTGTTCTCATTCTGCATGCAGACATATTTAAAAAGGCCCATACAGGCTTTGGTATGGTTATCATTGTGGGCTGGACCTCCTGGTTGGCAGACACTCTATGAACATGTGGCAGGAATTTGCAAACTAAGTATCTGTGCTGCAACACTATATTGTAAAGCTTCCTGCTTACTGGTGGAACAGAAAATAAACAAAAGGCAGCACCCTTCATTGTGTCCCTGCTGTATTTTGGCCCAACATCAGGGATGAGCCACTCAGACCCCTGTGAGGCTGTCAGCAAAGAGATGGGGTCAGGCAGGGGTTGAAGACCTGGTGAAGGGTAGAATGGGGGGGAAATGAGGGTATGCTGAAGGCAGCTGTCCTCGTCTGCTAGTGCCTGCAATATAAATGTGCCCAGAGTTATCTGAGGGGAAGTGCTCGTGATGAAGGAAAATAGGAGAGTAAAAGAAATCATGAAGGTAGTGCATGGACAGCCTTTAAAATTCCACAGACTTGAGGAAGGAGATAAAAAAGATACATTTCTCAAACTGCTAAGGTATAACATTGGGGAAGATAGGAACCAAGGGGAAAGGATTTTTTTTTCTCTTTGTCCCTTTGTTGCCCTTTTCCTTCCTACAACTTCTTGCTTGACACAGTGAGTCACAATATGTGGCAGAGGGATGGGAAACCTTGAGCCATAGATCCTCTCTGTCACAGACACTCTTCCAACCCAAATTCCTGCTGATCTCAACTCCACAGAGCAGTCCTGCAGCTGCTTGCAAAGCAGTGCTCACCACCTGGCTGCCTCCAGACATGCATTTTTTGGGACACCAAAACCAACAATTTACATTGTGGTAAAACCTCAGTCTCATCACGGTTCCTCTTTAGCTACAAAAGTGAGGTTAAAGGGAGAGCCCATACTTTAATCTTTCCCAGACTATGGGTCTTCTTCTGTTCATCATAATCACCATGGGACATTACTTAGGCAATTGCAGGCCTGATAAAGCCCAGCAGTTAAAATGTCTATTCAGCCACATCAGGAAAAGACAGCAGGATGCTGAGACTGTCACAGCAGAGCTGCTGCCTCTGCTCAGCTGCTGTCCCCAGCAAGATCTTTCTGGCCCTGGGCTGTTCTTCAGATTACCCTTCAACTTCATGGGCAGACAGGTGCCTCAGCAGCTATAGCGGACTTGTGCTGTATCAAGCTTACTTTGAACATGGGGAACCCGAGCAGATAGGTATCAACAGGACTTAAAATCCCGTTTAGATCAAATCCTCCCTCATACTCAGAAGAGCTTCTTAGGATCCCTTGAATATCTGGGGTAAGTCTTAGCAGCCGGTGTTTCTGCATGGCATTTTAGCTGCCATTCTCAGTCAGAATTTCAACAATTAAGTAATAATCTGGGGAATAATTAGCAGCCACCATGACATCCAGAAGTGGAACAAACATAGGCTATATGTGATAGGTATTGAGGCTGGAGAGAAGTGTGTCACGTGGTTAAGAAGGAGATTGCCAGTTTTTCCTTTGGACTAGGAAAATTTGCACTTTCCCCTGTACTTGCACACCAGTTTGTTGTATCAACACATACAATAATGCATATTTACAAATAATGCGTACCTAAAAATGCATAATTGATAGCATATCAAATCCTGAAATCCTTGCCTCAAGGTCTTGCCATTTGATAAAAATGTTTTGGGGAAAATGAAGGATAATTTAGTTATTTCATAGGCCATGAATATTAAGAATGTGAAATATAGGAAAAAATACATTTTCTTAGAAGCAAATATACAAACATTTTCTAGAAGTTTGGAGAGCATTCTAAGTTTAAGTCTCTTAATTCTATTACATACATTAAGCTTCAAAGCTTTAATTCATTCAAGTGGGCAAGGAAAAAGAAAAACTTGAAATAACCCAGATTGATAAAAAATGGCCTTTAGCATAGTCCTGTTCTTTATTAAAGACAAGCCTTTTTTAATATAATCAGCAGCTTGTAAAGGTATAAATGCAAATAACAGTAGGTCTGATTGCGGGGAAATTTACTGCAGCATCACACCTATCCCATAGGAGAGAAAAAGCTCTGATATCTGACCTGTTTTAGGCATCTACAACAATTTCTGTCTTGGTTTTTGCTCTTTGCTGAATAAGCATCTCCCCCTCTTGTGGCTGCATTTCATCCCAGGTTTTCCCTTTCCACTTTCAGGTTGTGTAATAAGTCGCAGCAAGGGCATCTAATCACCTCTAGAATGTGACAACATTTGGTTCAGATTCCCTTATCAGCATCACCTTTCCTTCTGCCCCTGCCCCATCTTTAAAGAAGACCAGGCAGTGAGCCTTGGAGATCAGTCACACGTCGACCGCTTCTTCAAACACTTCATATGGGAAACCATTCGGGGGCAGGATTGCTGAGCTGCAGACCTGGAGAATAACTGTCATCGAGACCTTTGCATCTGTCAAAGGAATTTCAACCCAGTCACACAGCTTTTCCTCTATTTTCTCGTCTGTTTTTAGGTTTGTTTTTGTTTTTGTTTTTGTTTTTAAACTTAGAAAGCCCTTGGATTCTCTATGACTTAAAACTACCACTGTGGGGCATTACTATGGGAAGAACTCTACTTCACATACAGATGTTAGCCAAGAGTTACTTACACACCTTTAAGATGAAAAAGATCTTTGTTGCATATTTTGTTCTGATTAAGATGAAACCATGTTTCCTTTTTTCCTGTCGATCTGTGGAAAACCCTGCACTGCTGCAGCCCCTTAAAGCTGATTGCAGCTGGCTCTGAGCTGGTGGGTCACGTCAGGGGCAGGACAACCTCCCCTGCCTTGCTGCCCCACAGCCCCAGCCAGCCTCGGTGGAGGGCATGGGCTGCCCTGTGCTCCCGACAGCCTTCCATGGTCAGCCAAAGGAGGTCCCAGCCCTTTGCCACAGGACCAACATCAGCCAGCAGAGCTGGGTCAGGCAGGGAGGTGGTTCCAACCCCAGACATACGGGATGAGGAAGGGTGGCTCTGATTCTGAATACATCACCTTAGCCAGAGCTTGGCTCCAAATACGTGGTAGAGACCTACTGAGTGTGGTGGGACTGAAGGTTGACTTGCATCGGTGGGTTCTGCTACATACCAACATTTGGGTGTGTTGTCACAGATTTTGTTGAATCAGGACCTGATTGTGCTGAAATGTGTCTCACTGCAGAAATAGGAAATGCTGTTGCATATACCATATATGTGCATTGAAAAGTATAAAACCTGTTGCAAACCTGACCTCTATTTAATCTTGTTAAATCTTAAAAGATGCCACCTGCTTCCTACATGAGTGTTTTTACATGCAATGGCATTAGAATATAATGGCATTTAGAGCCTTGCTGACAGTTGTTTGGAAATTTGTGCACAAATTTTTTTTAGTTGTTCAACTGTGCTCATTTAGGAGTGGGTTTTGTGAGTCCTACTTAAATCTCAGTTCAAAAGCCCCTTTTGAAAGCTGTGTGCATATATCCTAGAACTTTGAAGAAAAATGTAAAATATAGTTTTGAATACATTTAAATGCATCAGTATTGGCCTGCTGCTACCACTATGTACAGAGGGGAGAAAACATTTTGTTTTCTTACACAATTTGCATTTAAATTCTGTTGAAGCTTTTCATCAAATGATCTTTCCTTTTCTGTTTTTGTTGGATACAAAATCACATCCAAATATGGAAAATGATGTTCTTTGAAGGCAAATGCTATCTTGCCACTTCTTCCCTTGCTGATAATAGTGACCTTAAGAAGACTTGTTAACTTTTATGAGTCTCTGTCCTTTACTCTGTAGAATGAAAGGCAGAATGTCTAGTAAATCTTAATAAAAACATACAACCTAAATCAAGTTTCAGCTTTGACCTTAATATCCTTCTCACCGTATGAACGCTTGTAAGCCAATTCATGAGTTACTCTTTGAATTCACATGGCTCTTTTTTCTTGGCGATTACACAGAACTTGAAATAATTATCCACCAGAAAGAACTGCAACTATTTACTCAAGTCTCTTAGCTTAATTTACATATAATTTCCCTGGCACTTTAAGTGCTGTTGTCTTATTTTTGCCCCCATGTAGACCAGAAAAGCAGCCAATCTTAGCTGGAGAGGGTCAACACCATCAGCCTTCCTGTGAGGCACTCTGGCAAGAGAGGTTCATTCTGAATGTGATTACAGCTCTTCAAGCAGACAATGCACACAGGAAGGATAGTATAAAAAAAAGTATCTCCTTCCTTCCTT